>CANNZV010001307.1:166412-223021 GCA_947561585.1 Caprella mutica | reverse complement strand
AGAGTCACTGTGATGATGTACTATCAGAGAAAAGAGTCACTGTGTACACCAACTGTTTGTAGTTCTGCCACATGATGTTTTTGGTCGTAATTCCGTACATTCACAGATGTTACAATCTCTGCCATCTTTACAGACACTATAAACCGAACAGACCGTTTAACGGTAATGGAATCGGGTGTTTGTTGACACCATTACCGATGCGGTGTTTAATTTCCAAAGAGGCATATATAGCTATGTGGAGGGAAAAATGAACTGTGGGTGTTCCGTGTTTTAAAATATTTATTTTATTATTAACATTTTGTTCCTAGGTCTCAATTTTAATTTGAGTTTATTAAGTCTAATTAAATATTTTTAATTATTCATATATCAATTACTTATAGGTTCCAAGTTTCATTTTTACTAACAAATTCCATCATTTTATAATTTATATTACAGTCTTTATGTCTGATTTAACATTATTAGATTCTCTACTCCATAAACTCTTCATTTTCAACCTTTTTGATTAGTTTATGATTTTAAAAAGTCATATCTATTATTCCCCTGACTACAATGATATAAAGCATATTAGGTAATTCCCCAGCACAAGACACTCTCCCTCATCTCTTTTCTATCGATAATTTCCAAAGAATCAATTGGCTGTTCTTTATCTGTAATAAAGACTGTCTGCTTATAGACACAGAATTCTAATATCGGACAAAGAATTACCCGCTTATGCTGACGGTTCTTATTATTAAATTCCTATGTGTGAAAAATATAGATAGGGGGTGGGGGGAGAAGAGTGGGGGTGGAGGGAGAAGAATGGGGGGTGGGGGGGGGGGTATGGTTGTGGTGTTCATGGTATCTTTTCTGTTTGAAAGTATGAATGACCCTAAGTTATTGGGGCGATTTAATCATTTTATATTGTCTAACATTTTATAGCTTTGGTGTAGATTTACTGTGATGAATCATCGTACTACTCTTAAATCAATATTTATAATGTGAATTAACATAAGAATAGTGTAGTAATTAATATAGTGGCTGTCTAATAATCTATTCTAATAATTTCCCTCGTGTTTTTTTATATTTGGTGTCCGCTTTTAATCGACGGGTATTAAACATGAAGAATGTAACTATGATACGCACGGTAATATTTTGACTTGATATTTAAATTCCCCTGTTTTTATTCAATTTTTATATGTATTTTATCTACTAAATAGATTAGACTATGCAGAAAATTTAATTTTAATAGAATTTATTAAAAATAACCGAATAACGGGTAATAAATTGGTATTGATGATGGCCCGTTAGTTTTAACGGTCAAGTACACTAGTCTATACTAATAATACCCGTAGTGTGTTCATTTATTTATTTATATATTTATTGATTTATTTGGTGTCCGCTTCTACACGACGGGTATTATGCATGAAGAATGTAACTATGATACGCACGGGAATATATTGACTTGATATTTAAATTCCCCTGATTTTATTCAATTTTTAAATGTATTTTATCTATAAAATAAATTAAACTATGCAGAAAATGTAATAATTTTAAATTTCTATTGAATTCATCAAAAGTAACCTAATAACTGGTAATAAATTGGTATTGATGATGACCCGTTATCTTTAACGGGAAAGTTCACTAGTTTATTAATAAGTTCCAAAATATAGTAAACTAATATAAATGCGGTAAACTCCTAGTTCACGTCCCTATTTCATTTAGGGACGTGAACTAGGAAAGGGGGTAAAAGTCTTATTTTACTGTATTTTCTAATTTGATTTATATATAATATAAATTTTATATATAATCATATAAAATCTGTAGTAATTTGCCGAATTTCAATATCTAATATTCCATTTTGGAGTTATTTGTGTATATGTAGTTAAGATACCAGATTTTCTGCCAATAAATATTTATTAGTGCAATGTAATTTAATCAGATAAAAAGGTAGTTAAATTAAAGAAAAATTAATTTAAAAATACCCTTCTAGTTCACGTCCCTGAATCAATAAAGGACGTGAACTAGGAATTTACCATAAATGCTTAAGTTCCTTTAAATAACTCAAGGTAGAAATATATTCCTCCCTGTTCATATTATGCCGCTTTATTTAATTAAACAAATTAATTAAAGTTAAATATACAGAACTATACTTTATATTCTCTGCTATAATGGTGACTCTACACTGAGAAAAATGGCGAGTCAACCTGACTCATCGCTTGAGTCAAGGCTTCTTGATTGACTCTACCTTAGTCAATCTGACTATGAATTAGGAGTCAATATGGCTCGTGTTTTTGAGTTAAATGTTAGGATGAGTCAAATTGACTCTCACTTTTGAGCTGGTTTTGGAACAAACTGAGAACTCCAATTTTGAGTCAATTTGACTCGTATTCTTTCTCAGTGTACGTACTAAATTGACATAAAAAGGATGTTTTCTCTTCTATATGAGATGCTTCTATACACCTAAAATTTTAGATTAACTGTGTAATACTAATTAAAAATTAACTTTCTTTCCGTACGATTAATTAATAAAAATAAAGTGAATGCGATAGTGAGGAAGTTTTTTCCTTTCAAGTGAATCCATAAGAAATTTTTCTTATACTAAATTACCAAACTTTCCAGTCTTAATTTCACAATCTCTATTCGTATTAAATGCATATTATTAGCAAAGTGGATTCATTCCGTGCAAGCAAATCAATATCCATAAACCATCAAGGCCCAAACCACCGAAGATATTAATCACTGGCTTTCAATTCTTCACGCCCTCCATGCAATTTGCCTAAGATTTCGCACAGGCAGAATTTAGCCACTGCCGCGCTTATATGATTTTTGTGATATATTACCTCTGAGAGGTCGAAAGCCAGCACAGAGAATTCGAACCCCCCTCTCCCCTCCTCGACAATTTGACACCCATTCGAATCGCGTAGAAGTATAAACGGCTACATAAATTTTAGTTCAGGATTCAATATCGCAGTGGGTGTAAATTTTGGCATATCACATTGGGGTCTGGAGATTAAAGCTGCCCCCCCCCCCCCACTTTTACTGCCCCCCATTGGCTACCCCATCTAGAGAAAAAGAGAATATGCAAAATTGATGTAATGAAAAGAGACGTATTTCAATAATCTTAATTTTTCTTTATGAAATAACAATTTTCTATATCATCTACAGAAATAGAATAAAATAAACTGGTCCTAACAACCCATATATTTTTTTAGTTTATTGTTCTACATTTATTATACCTTTTTTATTGTCTTATTTCGAAGAGTTTTGCTAAACTTTTATCAAATCAAAATGATAAATATTACAGAAATTATGAATTCAATAAAAAATTCAAGTTACTAATTTTACGACAAATTCAATAATTTCCCTATAGTTTAGTGGTATTGATTTCTGTCGTACCACTTGTGTGTCAAAGGCACCCATAGGCTACCAGTCTGGCAAATAATTGACTGTGTGTCAGAGGCCCTGACACAATCGAAACAAACGTGTCCTTCTTGTCAATCTGCGTCATGACATCAAAAGACAAAAATTCCTCTTAAATTCACACGTCCTGATCGTTCGAAAAAAAAAACTGATGTGAGGTTACTAAACTCAAAATTAGCATTTTGTTAAAAACATTGAGCAGCAATTTAGAAAAAAACTGTTCAATGATAACTTTAATGGAATTGGTACTCGTGTGTATTCATTTCTGTTGCTTTTCGGAGGCATGCGTTTGAAAAAGGCGGAATTCGTACTATCATTTTTGTTGTAGTACTAGAATCGATATGTTTTTATATTTTGGAATTAATAATTACTCATAACTTCCTCGATTGTATTTCTTTAATTAGTAAAATTATTTAATTTTTATAATTAAACTTATGTATAATTAAGATTCTGTTATTCATATTTTTTAGAATTTATATAATTATAAATTTCGCCCGTTTTTTTCTTTCCCCATTAGAAAAACTTTTTGGTAGACTTGGACGGGCTAGGATCAATTTGTATAATATTTTATCTTTTTAATTGTACTTTTTTTTTACTGAAAATTAGTATCGTTATCCAAGAACAGTAACAATTATAAATAATATAGTGCGAGTTCATTCATTCTGCAAATAGTTCTAACAGTTTTAGAGTTGAATGAATGACTGACTGAGATATAACCTCCATATCAAAAATTCATCGATCTTTGAATTTGATATGCGAGGTGTTTTCCATCGATTTTAAGCCGTAATGTTAGGGAGAGAGAAGTCTCTTCCAGTGCAGTATTGTTAGTGTTAGGGAGAGAGAAGTCTCTTCCAGTGCAGTATTGTTAGTGTTAGGGAGAGAGAAGTCTCTTATAGTGCAGTATTGTTAGTGTTAGGGAGAGAGAAGTCTCTTCCAGTGCAGTATTGTTAGTGTTAGGGAGAGAGAAGTTTCTTCCAGTGCAGTATTGTTAGTGTTAGGGAGAGAAAAGTCTCTTCCAGTGCAGTATTGTTAGTGTTAGGGAGAGAGAAGTCTCTTATAGTGCAGTATTGTTAGTGTTAGGGAGAGAGAAGTCTCTTCCAGTGTAGTATTGTTAGTGTTAGGGAGAGAAAAGTCTCTTCCAGTGCAGTATTGTTAGTGTTAGGGAGAGAAAAGTCTCTTCCAGTGCAGTATTGTTAGTGTTAGGGTTGGAGAAGTCTTTACCAGAATAGAATTTTTATCACATTGAGTTATTGAATTAATGACCAATATAATCTCACTATATTCTAACTAAATGAATATTTTTTCATAATAATTAATTCCAAAGCTTCACCTAATTGTAAGTAGCAGCTTCTTTGCCATTATTATTTAATCCTCATGTTTCCTTTAATATTAAAATGTGTGCTCATTATCAGTGAGAATACTTGTTCGAAATCTGTTTCTGAGCTTCAGACACTCTGACTCATGGGACTGCTACACTATTTAAAATAGTTTGTTGTGAGGAAGCTTAACGAAAGTAAACGCTATTCTAAAATATAAATACTTCGCTTCTCTTGTTTGAAACATGCTCACTTTTTCACAAAATTGATTGAAGAAGATATCGAATATAGTTTGAGCTGTGAGATTTTTTATATTATTTTATATTAATATGCATAGTGCCTATTCTCATGTGACTGTACAGCCATGTACTTTATTTTTCGAAAATAAAGTGGCATCAGAGATTTATGTGAGATATAAATTATCTCTTATGAAGAATTTATTATTATTTTTTGGCACTAATTTTAATCACCTCCATTATTAGATGGTAGAATTAAACTGTTGAAAGCACCTACTTGTCTGATCTGTTGTAATTTGATTAGTGTTTTAGATGAATTCACTATTTAAATAACATTTCAATACAGGCAGACCCAATTTTAATATATCACGTTTCAATAAAAACTGAAGTAATGACGAGACATGAGTCAAAGTTATTATATAATTGTTACTCCTTAAGCATTTCATTTTCTATGAATTAGATTGAAAGAAAATTGTCATGAGGGCTCGACTTAGGTTATATTGCAGAGTTTGTAGCCAAAATAAGATGATGAAAGTCTGTGATGGATCTTCGAAGTAGAGAATTAATTAAATTTAGTAAAACTCACCCATAGCTTAACTTTTCTCAGATAGGTGAGTAATTAGATTGATATTTTGATTTATATAATTGTGTTATATTGATACCTGCAAGTATCGTGGACATCGATTAAAATGAATGTTTAATAATAATTAATGGATAAATAATGTTAAATAATTAAAATTTGAACTTACCCTACTGCCAAACGTTGCACAAAATTACTTTTTAATTCAATGTAACACTATTAACTACTTACTTACCTATACTGAGTGACAGTTAAGCTATGGTTGAATTTTACAAATTTTAATTAATTAATCACAAAGTTTTCATCATTTCAATATACCGAGCGAGCCATCAAAACTATTTTCTTTATTCTAATTCATAGAACATGAAATATTTTAGGATTTAGAACTATAAAATAACTTCGAGTGATATTTCGGCTATAGGGTAAGTTCTGAGTCATTGGACGGTTTCATATTTTCTTTCACATAAAAATTATACACCGTTTATAATATAATTCGTTATTATAATTATTATATGTTATATGATCGAAAATATGAAACCGTTCATTAACTGAGACGTTTCCTTACACATCAGTTGATACTCACACTCCACGAATAGTTCCGTTCTTCTGCTGACTGTGGGTGGGACACCATTACTGGCTATGCAGAGGTAGGCACCCATGTCAGTGCGAGTGACCCTCTCCAGGACCAGGGTGGAACCCTCGTGTCTGTTAACTGGGTGGGGGGAAAGAGGGAGGATTTATTAAATGGAGTTGTTAAGTTTTATCTAAATACAGTTCAGATAATTTAGGGTGACAACTCTTTCGATTCAACAATTCCATCATACACACATTGGTACCATGTTGTTTAGTGGTTATACATTAGATATGTGTAATACACATTAAACCAATCTGGCCATCATAAAAACACATTATTAACATGTGGTTATGCCATTGTAAAACCATATCATAAAAATAAATCAAATAGAGATTGTATACATATATTATTGTATAAACACATCATATCCACATTTTAATTACTATATGTATAACAGAGGTTTAATATTTATTTAACTGTCCACATATTTTCATTTAAAGCATGTGTTATACATTTCCAAAAAATATAAACAGGTTTTAAATGAGTAATTGCCGAATGGTATACATATAGGTTTGTTTGCAAGGAATATTCGAAATTAAATGAATAGATTAATATCGATAAATATTTTTAAATTATATTGATCGGTTGATTCTTAAAGCAAGAAATTCTTTGACATCTGGAGTAGCCGTGATGAATGAAAAAAGTTTAGAATTAATTGGAATTTACAATTAATTTTGTGTACAATTAGACACAGTTATAGTTTGCTAAAGATGATTGATAATGTAAAAATGTTCAACAGATGACTTTTAAGGATCATACATATGAATAATGAAAAAAAGTTTGTAGATATAGGTATAATAGTCACATTATGCATTTAATTTAAATGATCTACATATGTTTATTTGACAAACATACACGAATTAGATAGGAATATAAAGGTAGTATTTTTAACTATACATTAATATAATCAATTTCAGATCTTTTCAGCAAAGATAAAACACAAAATTTTACTTCATTTCATATTCATAATAAATACTCTAATATCATTTTACCAAGCGACTCTTTTTCATTTTAATAAAATCATTTTGTTTTCTCTAATTCACCTATTTTTTATTTATTTATTCACAGATTTTTATTTTTTTATTCATACACGTGATATCGAATAACTTATTTTTAACTAATCTCATTGCACTTAATTACCCCCCCTCCCTCTCCCCCCTAATTTGAAGGATGATAATGGGGGGGGGGGGGGGGGTTAGACTCGTTACCCCGCTCATCTAGAGTTGGATTAAGAAAGTTTGATGTTAATGGTTACTAAGTACCTTCAGCTAATTCCTCAGCCAAAAAACTATTAGCTCAAAGGATTTTAACGTTAGGGGCCCGGGGGAGGGGCATCTAACCATCTGGGGTAAGATAAGGGGTTGAGATTGGTTTTGAGGGTTCTAACACGCTAAGGGGTTCTGGTACACTAACGGGTTCCTAAAATCTGATTCTATTTAGATAACTAGGTAACTCTGTGTAGTACTGAATAGAAACCTGCTCAAGTCATTAACTAGATATTGAATCATAACTGTCAGTTATTTTATCAATTTCTAATTTTAAAAGTTAACTTGGGATGAATAAGTATGTTTGATAGTTTTTTTTATCATTGCACTATACAATAAGGTTTACGTATTACATTTTATGGTGATATAAGACAGCAATTCATCTAAATATTCACCACGGCATATTTACTGGCGTAATACCACCTCATATTATTAGTTTATTCCTTGAAGGTGCAGTATAACAACATCTTATGTTTATTTATGACCCTCTATCGACTTGGCGAAAAGTCGCGTACCAAAGTCATTTTTTAGAGGGATTGTCACCAGACAAAGGCACGTATTGTGGCAACACTGTACAGGCAAACCCTCTCATTTGCAATTGACTGATTGCACTCTGTCTTATAATCTGTATTTAATTCATAAGGTTGAATGTTAACTAGGGTGTTTCTTTTTAAAAAGCCATAGATTGCAGTAAAGAATCTAGAGGTTTTCCTGTAGTGTTTTTCTGTGAAGATATCCGTAGATTATGTTAATGTACCTAACTGAATTCTTATGTAGTGTCGTCTCAGCCCTATTATTCAGTAGGCTTATCATTCAGCCTAAGGCGCTAGTGTGCCTATATTTTCATATCTAGCACACAATTGTAGTAGGTATTTAAACATGTATTTTACCCGTAAGAAGACGGACTATAATTTATTTTCTGTTAACAGATATTTTTCTGTATTTCCTCATTTTTCTGTTTTCCGGATTTTCAGTTATCCAGATTCTTGGTTTTCCGGATCTTCGCTTTCCCTGAATTTTCGTTCTTCTAGTTTTTAAATTTTCGTATTTTTTGTATCTGTATTTTCAATTTCTTTTCTGTTATTCTTTTTCTCCGGATTATCTAATTTTCCGGATTTTTATTTCCGGATTTTTTCCATCCGGACTTTTCTGTTTCCTATTATTTTTATTTTTACGCATTATTTTTTTTTTTTTCAGAGTACTACTTAAACTGTGGCAACCCACACAGAAACAAATAAAGACGAGGAATTTATTTAATAAATATATACCATTTAATGGTCATGTCCATAGTAAATAATTAGAGAAGTATGCTAAGTTTCGCATTCATTGACGGTGAACTTGATCCATTCTTCAGAAACGATGTAAACAAATGACATCACACAGAGTACTCTCAAATATTATAAGTATTATTAGTTAAATATTATAAGTGAATAGAGTGTAAAACGTGATAAAAACAATTTCATGTAAGTTAATTCCCATGAAAATGCACATTTAACTGAATAATAGCACATTTTTTATTTAAAAAAAAATGAAAAATATTCTGTGTGACGTCACTCATATTATTTTCTGATGTTCCAATATTGTACTTGGTATATTTCCCTACTTATTTACTAAAGTCTTGTCTAATTATATATACGTATATAATATAAATGTTATGTTTCAAACCTTTGATAAACTGTTTTATTTTTCTGAATAAGTAATTTGAAGTTTTTTGAATAGGTATAGACTATTATAATTACTACGAGATGTTCACTAGACAAATGTTTTATATCGTATGAATAACATCTATTTTTGTGCTATTGAAAAAATATCAAAATAGTGATATTATATTGTTAATTGAAACATAATATTTATTAAACATCTTAAAATATTATACTTATTTCATATAGATAGTGAAAAATGAAACAAAATGGTAAAAATATTGTTTAAAGAAATGATAGTATATTGATAATATATATAAAATATATGCTTGCTATGATCAAATATTTCTTTTTCATTACAATCAGGTAGCAAACTTTCTTTGACAACATTTTCCTAGTATTAGGACAATATTGAACAATAATGGGACAGTATTGGGACAATATAGAACAATATTGGGACAATATAGAACAATATTGGGACAATGTTACCTCAAGAAACTTTGTTTCCTGAGAAACACTAAAGGGATGAAGATTTATAATAAGGAATAACCGTAAGGTATTTCCCCCACCTTTCCTCCTTTTGTCGATGGTGATAGGCTTCTGGTCCTCCCTCACCCAGGATATGTTGGGGTCTGGGTTGCCCCTAGCGAAACAACTCAGGGTGATGTTACCTGTGATGCATAAATGAATAGTTTGAAATGGGTTGAACCCATTGAACGATGAAATGAAACGAGAACTTTGAAATGGGTTGCTGACGCCTAAATAAGGTGGTACCAACCAGTCGAAAAGTGTATAAACTGTAGATTATGTGTATTAGTTTCAACTACGATGAATAAAATAATACGAATAAAAATGAATTATAATAACATAGAGCAAAATAATAGACCGACTAACCATTTTCTTGTACTTTCAAAGAGCTGGCACTGCTGCGACCGTCCACGATTTCAGGGGGAACTGAAATAGAAAGGTAAACGAATTATTATCCGTAATTTGGATAGCAAACAAAATTGATAATATCATATTTTAGCTACTTTCAAAAATGATATTTTTACTATTGAGACAACGTCTTTGCTGTCGAAAAACCGTAATGAATCTAAAACTTTCGGTAAAATTTAAATATTTCTATCCATAAAATAAAAAATGTTATATAAATTTTTTATAGTATGATTGACTTGAATTATTTTTTATAAGAAACTCTAAAAGAATGAAAATTCAAGACAGATGAAATATTAAAACATTTAATTCTTTAGTTGCAGATCAAAGAATATAAAATGTACCAAATATATACCTATAAAAATGTACATTTTTATATTACAGCTTTGAATTTGGATGAAATGTTGTCACCTTCTCATAAATTTTAGAAATACTTCAGTCTACTATTTCATAATGATATAATACTAAAATCTGTTTGAAACAAATACGAAAATATACTATAAAACATTAAAGCGTAAGAAAAACACTAGACCACATCATTAACCTGACATCCTTTGCTTTATTTTCTTTTCTAACTATATTTCTATTTGCTGCTCTGAGGTCTGTTCGGTGCAGTCAAATGATGTGACTAATTACGAGTCAAACGTGCCTTCTTCTCCCGTACAAAACATCATTACGACCCTCTGCTTCAATCACTGGCTTTAATTAGCTTTGTTTTAGAGCAAAATAGCATTGGCTGAAAAATAGGCACCTTAAGAATACAACAACAAAAGAGTGATGTCAGAAGAAAAAAAATAAGAGATGATATCAGGATAAAATATAATGAAATATTATATATTACATAATTTATAATATATGTTCTTTAATCTTAAATCAATCTTAATTTTACTATACATAAATAGTACTTATTAGTTAATAGGTACATCTATTAGTTGCAAGGTACACCTATATTAGTTAATAGGTGTCCCTATTAGTAAATAGGTGTCCATATTAGTTAACAGGTGTCCCTATTAGTTGATAGGTGTCCTTATTAGTTTATAGGTGTCCCTATTAGTTGATAGGTGTCCTTATTAGTTAATAGGTTTCCCTATTAGTTGATAGGTGTCCTTATTAGTTAATAGGTGTCCCTATTAGTTGATAGGTGTCCCTATTAGTTAATAGGTGTCCCTATTAGTAAATAGGTGTCCCTATTAGTTAATAGTAGCAAGTACCTTCAATTGTCTAGTCATTACATGGCAATGCAAAGTAGAGAGCAGAGCCTCTTGACCTGATAGTGGCAAAGTATTTGGTGAGAAAGAAGTATCGATACCTTACAATTTGAAGATCCTATTTGATGATTATTTCTTTAACTATACGTTATATCGTAGAAAACATGTATAGGTTCATCATTAGCTATATGTTTTTTCTTAAATAATGCTAATGAAGATAAACCTAACAAAATTAATTTCGTATTCAAAAAGTTACCATTTATATATATTACTTAGGAAATGATTTTGATAATGACTTTTGATTACCTGGATATGATATTCTCTTCCGTTTACTTTTTCTTGAAAACGAAAAAAATTATTTTCATATCCTGGTTATCGAATATCATTCTCAAAATAAGTTCCAATTAAAACATCAATTCATATTAATAGAAAAAATTCAGTCAAAATAGAAGAAGCAAAATGAAAGAAAAATGAGGAAAAAATCTATTAATAAATATAGTTCCAAGAATAATTTAATATCTAATTAGACTCTTTCTCGAATATCGTTATAAGGCTAAATAAATATACGGAAGAAATCTATCACCAATAACGATTTACAAATTCAAATATATGTTTTTAATAGTGGAAAGGTCTTGCGTTCACTAGAAGGCACTAGGGCGTTGATAGTAATTTATCTGACTTAATTACATCTTATATGCTGTAGTCAGGAATGCCTTCTATTTACCAGGACCTGATAATCCTCTAAATAATTGGAATCAATACACAACAATATTCATAATTACAAAATACAAAGTATAACTTTAATTTTAATTCAAAATAAGTTACACTATTTAGACATTTACTAGCATTTCGTTCACTCTATAACATGTTTATCACTATAATACTACTTATAGTGACACTATAATACTACTTATAGTGACACTATAATACTACTTATAGTGACACTATAATACTACTTATAGTGACACTATAATACTACTTATAGTGACACTATAATACTACTTATAGTGACACTATAATACTACTTATAGTGACACTATAATACTACTTATAGTGACACTATAACTTATTTCTTCCCACCAAATATTTTTTTATCTAATCCCAATGTTTTTGGTAGATAAAATATATTACCTTTTTCACGTTTAAATTTTCCAATAAATGAAATTTAAAGAAGAACTTTCTATTTTATGATATTTTAAATAATATTTATTTTAGAATACATCAGTGTGCATGATAATTTGTTTTCTTTGTATGTTTTTTACAATATACTGCATATAAGAATGTGAAAATATAGTTTTGAATTAACTTGATTTGAGTTCATAGAATTGATTTCTAAAAATAATTATAATAACCAATAATAGCTTAAATCAATAGAAATAAACTAAAATAAATATAGGGTATTTTTCGAGCTATCGAACAGTTCCTCATTTTCGATCATAGAGGAGAAAATATACAATTAAACATTTTTACTCATTATAGTGACACGCAAAATGTTAAGTTATGTATTTTTCTGATATTAACGATAATGCGGAACCATTCGATAACTTGGAACTTACCCTAAGAACAAAAGATGTAGCTTGGAGGTTGTAATTTATTTATTGTTAAAATGCTTTCATTTAGTTAATATAATTAACGTGTCAATAAATACAGTAATATAGAAAATTAACGTTTATATATTAATAAATAGTATCATTGCTTACATCTAAAAAGTCTTATTCTAATTTTAAGTAAATTAGAAATTTATTCAAAATTTACCATTATTGCTGAAAAGGAACCATATTTTAGAATTTGATCTGTGACTTGTGAAATATACTGAATTAATTCCGTTAAATCCTTCCAAAGAAAGCGTAATAACTCTCTTCATAGTTTCTTTAAATACAGAGCATAGTTAACAATACTAACAGTTTATCACCACTATATCCCAGTAAGTGTATAAATCATTAGTCATCAATATCGCAGACATTGTGTCTCGTGAGAAAAGTGGCAATTATTCGTGTAAATCTGCAAAGGGTTCCATGTGGCAATAATATGGGGAGAGTTGCCACAGAAGGAGTGGCAATATAAACAGATGTGGCAGTTGTTATGGCAATAAACACTGGCTAGTATGGCCATTGCCATCTACGCTGTCTCTAGGCCTCATCCTAAACAAAATTAAAGAAATTATTTGAGAAATTTCTTACCCAAAACATAGTTTAGATTTCATTTACTTTTTTGAATTAATTTATTTTCATATTAATTACTTGCAGGATAAATAGGGTAAAGCTTTTAACTAATATTACTAAATAAAGGATTTAATAAACTATTTTCATTTCATGTTTTATTAACTTTTAAATAGAAATAAGTTAATACCGTCAGAGAACTGAAGGGAGATAATATTTCTTATCAATCAGGTCTTGTGGTTCTACAGTAGGCATTGTTATGTTACAAACTGTTCATTGGCTTCTCAAGTTATCTTATATCTGACTGGTATAGCTTTTATCTAGCTGCTATATCTTTTATCTAGCTGGTATATCTTATCTTGGACTGTAATAACTTTTGTTTATTTTCGAGTCAGTTTTAAGTGTGTTTGTCTCACTTTTCTTTCTTTTTATTTTCCATATAATTTTAGTATGAAGTCTAAATATTGCCTTGAATTTAATTATATACAATGAATAATATTTATGATTTATTACTGTTTTGTACTTTTATTAATTTTGTGTTTTTATTTCAGTTTGTTAATAAATTATTCAATATATCGATGATTAAAAATTAGAACAAATAGTCACATAGATTGCTTCATAGCTATGTTATACACATAGTCACATAGATTGCTTCATAGCTATGTGATGCACATAGTCACATAGATTGCTTCATAGCTATGTGATGCACATAGTCACATAGATTGCTTCATAGCTATGTTATACACATAGTCACATAGATTGCTTCATAGCTATGTTATACACATAGTCACATAGATTGCTTCATAGCTATGTTATACACATAGTCACATAGATTGCTTCATAGCTATGTTATACAAATAGTCACATAGATTGCTTCATAGCTATGTGATGCACATAGTCACATAGATTGCTTCATAGCTATGTTATACACATAGTCACATAGATTGCTTCATAGCTATGTGATGTACATAGTCACATAGATTGCTTCATAGCTATGTTATACACATAGTCACATAGATTGCTTCATAGCTATGTTATACACATAGTCACATAGATTGCTTCATAGCTATGTTATACACATAGTCACATAGATTGCTTCATAGCTATGTTATACAAATAGTCACATAGATTGCTTCCTAGCTATGTGATGCACATAGTCACATAGATTGCTTCATAGCTATGTTATACAAATAGTCACATAGATTGCTTCATAGCTATGTGATGCACATAGTCACATAGATTGCTTCATAGCTATGTTATACAAATAGTCACATAGATTGCTTCATAGCTATGTGATGCACATAGTCACATAGATTTCTTCATAGCTATGTGATGCACACAGTCACATAGATTTCTTCATAGCTATGTGATGCACATAGTCACATAGATTACTTCATAGCTATGTGATGCACATAGTCACATAGATTGCTTCATAGCTATGTGATGCACATAGTCACATAGATTGCTTCATAGCTATGTTATACACATAGTCACATAGATTGCTTCATAGCTATGTTATACACATAGTCACATAGATTGCTTCATAGCTATGTGATGCACATAGTCACATAGATTGCTTCATAGCTATGTTATACACATAGTCACATAGATTGCTTCATAGCTATGTTATACACATAGTCACGTAGATTGCTTCATAGCTATGTTATACACATAGTCACATAGATTGCTTCATAGCTATGTGATGCACATAGTCACATAGATTGCTTCATAGCTATGTTATACACATAGTCACATAGATTGCTTCATAGCTATGTGATGCACATAGTCACATAGATTGCTTCATAGCTATGTGATGCACATAGTCACATAGATTGCTTCATAGCTATGTGATGCACATAGTCACATAGATTGCTTCATAGCTATGTGATGCACACAGTCACATAGATTGCTTCATAGCTATGTGATGCACACAGTCACATAGATTGCTTCATAGCTATGTGATGCACACAGTCACATGAATTATTACAAAGTTATATAGAATGTCAGTTCAATTACAATGTACTTCACCTAAAATATTCCAAATGAGTATTTGTATTAATATATAACTTGATATTCAATTAATCTTTATTGAAATTAAATGAATGGAATTCATATCATTAAATCTATCTAAGGTGAATTAAACAAAATTATATATTTTTTTAGAAAATTGGGTATTTGATTTACTTTGTTAGAGTATTGTTAGAGTATTGTTAGAGTATTGTTAGAGTATTGTTAGAGTAGAGTATTGTTAGAGTATTGTTAAATTACTGTTCTTTTTCTTTCTTCTCAGTCACTACCTTTTTCTCGCGTTTGTATATTGTTTTCTCTTTTATTTCACTTCAGCTGTTTGGTTTTGCTACAATGCAACTTATTTATATTCTAAGTTTAGACTACGGGTTTCACTACGAGTATTTGAGTTACTTTATTCATGTATTGACAACAGGTATTATAATGAGTTGTGATGTTAATGTTTGAGTATAATTCTATTATTCGATCATATTTTACTATTTTCTGTCTAATTTATTTATAATTACTGTCTTTCTCTTATATGTCTTTTATTTTAGAAATTTCTGTAATTTTTATCTCCATTTTTTTAATTTTCTCTGAATTAAATACTTTCTTCATTTTCTTCATTCTTTACCCCATCGACGTATCACTTTTATTTACTTCCATCGTATCTCATTCCTTCTTCTTTCATTCGTTTATCTCATTCATTTTCCCCATCGTATCTCATTCATTTTCCCAATCTTATCTCATTCATTTTCCCCATCTTATCTCATTCATTTTCCGCATCGTATCTCATTCATTTTCCGCATCGTATCTCATTCATTTTCCCCATCGTATCTCATTTATTTTCCCCATCTTATCTCATTCATTTTCTCCATCGTATCTCATTCATTTTCTCCATCGTATCTCATTCATTTTCTCCATCGTATCTCATTCATTTTCTCCATCTTATCTCATTCATTTTCTCTATCGTATCTCGTTCATTTTCTCCATCTTATCTCATTCATTTTCTCCATCTTATCTCATTCATTTTCTCCATCTTATCTCATTCATTTTCTCCATCTTATCTCATTCATTTCTCTCATTCATGCCCGTAACTCCTTCTGGTCGGGCACAAGAGTCCTGTAGGTCGGACAATTGACTGCAGGATGTCCGGTGTCATAGGGAGGTCATGAGGATGTCGTGGATGTCTTTCCTGCTGACATCCTAACGACCGAAGTTAGTCTTAGGATAAATAGCAGAGAAAATGACCCAAACAATTCCACGCTATGAATTACTGGGCACAAACTGAGCCTTCAGTTGTAAACTGAGCCTTTAGTTGTAAACTGAGCCTTTAGTTGTAAACTGAGCCTTTAGTTGAAAACTGAGCCTTTAGTTGTAAACTGAGCCTTTAGTTGTAAACTGAGCCTTTAGTTGTAAACTGAGCCTTTAGTTGTAAACTGAGCCTTTAGTTGTAAACTGAGCCTTCAGTTGTAAACTGAGCCTTTAGTTGTAAACTGAGCCTTTAGTTGTAAACTGAGCCTTTAGTTGTAAACTGAGCCTTTAGTTGTAAACTGAGCCTTTAGTTGTAAACTGAGCCTTCAGTTGTAAACTGAGCCTTTAGTTGTAAACTGAGCCTTTAGTTGTAAACTGAGCCTTCAGTTGTAAACTGAGCCTTTAGTTGTAAACTGAGCCTTAAGTTGTAAACTGAGCCTTCAGTTGTAAACTGAGCCTTTAGTTGTAAACTGAGCCTTTAGTTGTAAACTGAGCCTTTAGTTGTAAACTGAGCCTTTAGTTGTAAACTGAGCCTTCAGTTGTAAACTGAGCCCTTAGTTGTAAACTGAGCCTTTAGTTGAAAACTGAGCCTTCAGTTGTAAACTGAGCCTTTAGTTGTAAACTGAGCCTTTAGTTGTAAACTGAGCCTTCAGTTGTAAACTGAGCCTTTAGTTGTAAACTGAGCCTTTAGTTGTAAACTGAGCCTTCAGTTGTAAACTGAGCCTTTAGTTGTAAACTGAGCCTTTAGTTGTAAACTGAGCCTTTAGTTGTAAACTGAGCCTTTAGTTGTAAACTGAGCCTTTAGTTGTAAACTGAGCCTTCAGTTGTAAACTGAGCCTTTAGTTGTAAACTGAGCCTTCAGTTGTAAACTGAGCCTTTAGTTGTAAACTGAGCCTTCAGTTGTAAACTGAGCCTTCAGTTGTAAACTGAGCCTTCAGTTGTAAACTGAGCCTTTAGTTGTAAACTGAGCCTTCAGTTGTAAACTGAGCCTTTAGTTGTAAACTGAGACTTTAGTTGTAAACTGAGCCTTCAGTTGTAAACTGAGCCTTCAGTTGTAAACTGAGCCTTCAGTTGTAAACTGAGCCTTCAGTTGTAAACTGAGCCTTCAGTTGTAAACTGAGCCTTCAGTTGTAAACTGAGCCTTTAGTTGTAAACTGAGCCTTCAGTTGTAAACTAAGCCTTTAGTTGTAGACTGAGACTTTAGTTGTAAACTGAGCCTTTAGTTGAAAACTGAGCCTTCAGTTGTAAACTGAGCCTTTAGTTGTAAACTGAGCCTTTAGTTGTAAACTGAGCCTTCAGTTGTAAACTGAGCCTTTAGTTGTAAACTGAGCCTTCAGTTGTAAACTGAGCCTTCAGTTGTAAGCTGAGACTTTAGTTGTAAACTGAGCTTTCAGTTGTAAACTGAGCCTTTAGTTGTAAACTGAGACTTTAATTGAAAACTAAGCCTTTAATTGGAAACTAAGCCTTTAATTGGAAATTAAGCCTTTAATTGGAAACTAAGCCTTTAATTGGAAACTAAGCTTTTAATTGAAAACTAAGCCTTTAGTTGAAAACTAAGCCTTTAATTGGAAACTAAGCCTTTAGTTGAAAACTAAGCCTTTAATTGGAAACTAAGCCTTTAATTGAAAACTAAGCCTTTAGTTGAAAACTAAGCCTTTAATTGGAAACTAAGCCTTTAATTGGAAACTAAGCCTTCAGTTGTAAACTGAGCCTTTAGTTGTAAACTGAGCCTTTAGTTGAAAACTGAGTCTTCAGTTGTAAACTGAGCCTTTAGTTGTAAACTGAGCCTTTAGTTGTAAACTGAGCCTTCAGTTGTAA
The DNA here is from genome assembly GCA_947561585.1 of Caprella mutica. NCBI lineage: Eukaryota > Metazoa > Arthropoda > Malacostraca > Amphipoda > Caprellidae > Caprella > Caprella mutica. The sequence continues at coordinate 204,572 of CANNZV010001307.1, read as the reverse complement.
ACTGAGCCTTTAGTTGTAAACTGAGCCTTTAGTTGTAAACTGAGCCTTCAGTTGTAAACTGAGCCTTTAGTTGTAAACTGAGCCTTTAGTTGTAAACTGAGCCTTTAGTTGTAAACTGAGCCTTTAGTTGTAAACTGAGCCTTTAGTTGTAAACTGAGCCTTTAGTTGAAAACTGAGCCTTCAGTTGTAAACTGAGTCTTTAGTTGTAAACTGAGCCTTTAGTTGTAAACTGAGCCTTCAGTTGTAAACTGAGCCTTTAGTTGTAAACTGAGCCTTTAGTTGTAAACTGAGCCTTCAGTTGTAAACTGAGCCTTTAGTTGTAAACTGAGCCTTTAGTTGTAAACTGAGCCTTTAGTTGTAAACTGAGCCTTTAGTTGTAAACTGAGCCTTTAGTTGTAAACTGAGCCTTCAGTTGTAAACTGAGCCTTTAGTTGTAAACTGAGCCTTCAGTTGTAAACTGAGCCTTTAGTTGTAAACTGAGCCTTCAGTTGTAAACTGAGCCTTCAGTTGTAAACTGAGCCTTCAGTTGTAAACTGAGCCTTCAGTTGTAAACTGAGCCTTTAGTTGTAAACTGAGCCTTCAGTTGTAAACTGAGCCTTTAGTTGTAAACTGAGACTTTAGTTGTAAACTGAGCCTTCAGTTGTAAACTGAGCCTTCAGTTGTAAACTGAGCCTTCAGTTGTAAACTGAGCCTTCAGTTGTAAACTGAGCCTTCAGTTGTAAACTGAGCCTTCAGTTGTAAACTGAGACTTTAGTTGTAAACTGAGCCTTTAGTTGAAAACTGAGCCTTCAGTTGTAAACTGAGCCTTTAGTTGTAAACTGAGCCTTTAGTTGTAAACTGAGCCTTCAGTTGTAAACTGAGCCTTTAGTTGTAAACTGAGCCTTTAGTTGTAAACTGAGCCTTCAGTTGTAAGCTGAGACTTTAGTTGTAAACTGAGCTTTCAGTTGTAAACTGAGCCTTTAGTTGTAAACTGAGACTTTAATTGAAAACTAAGCCTTTAATTGGAAACTAAGCCTTTAATTGGAAACTAAGCCTTTAATTGGAAACTAAGCCTTTATTTGGAAACTAAGCCTTTAATTGAAAACTAAGCCTTTAGTTGAAAACTAAGCCTTTAATTGGAAACTAAGCCTTTAGTTGAAAACTAAGCCTTTAGTTGAAAACTAAGCCTTTAATTGAAAACTAAGCCTTTAGTTGAAAACTAAGCCTTTAATTGGAAACTAAGTCTTTAATTGGAAACTAAGCCTTTAATTGAAAACTAAGCCTTTATTTGAAAACTAAGCTTTTAATTGGAAACTAAGCCTTTAATTGAAAACTAAGCCTTTAGTTGAAAACTAAGCCTTTAATTGGAAACTAAGCCTTTAATTGGAAACTAAGCCTTTAGTTGAAAACTAAGCCTTTAATTGGAAACTAAGCCTTTAGTTGAAAACTAAGCCTTTAATTGGAAACTAAGCCTTTAATTGACAACTAAGCCTTTAGTTGAAAACTAAGCCTTTAATTGGAAACTAAGCCTTTAGTTGAAAACTAAGCCTTTAGTTGAAAACTAAGCCTTTAGTTGAAAACTAAGCCTTCAATTGGAAACTAAGCCTTTAGTTGAAAACTAAGCCTTTAATTGGAAACTAAGCCTTTAATTGGAAACTAAGCCTTTAATTGAAAACTAAGCCTTTAGTTGAAAACTAAGCCTTTAATTGGAAACTAAGTCTTTAATTGAAAACTAAGCCTTTAGTTGAAAACTAAGCCTTTAATTGGAAACTAAGCCTTTAATTGGAAACTAAGCCTTTAATTGGAAACTAAGCCTTTAATTGAAAACTAAGCCTTTAGTTGAAAACTAAGCCTTTAATTGGAAACTAAGCCTTTAATTGGAAACTAAGCCTTTAATTGGAAACTAAGCCTTCAATTGAAAACTTAACTGGGACTTTTAAATGGAAAACTTAATTTATCTTTTATTTTAGGTTTAGTCTACGGGTTTCACTCCGAGTATTTGAGTTACTTTATTCATGTAGTGCCAGCGAGTGTTATTGATACTTATTGATTTTATTTCAAACTTAACTTATCTTCTAATTGTAAACTTCACTGAGCATTTATATACAAACTTACTTATATTTTCATATAGTTTATCAGGATTCTTAAAATTCCATTAAAAGGGTGGAAATAAATAATAAGCTTAATGACAATCTAATAGTTTATAGCAGTAATATAATGATAAATAAAGAAAATGTGGGTAAATTTTCTATCTTACATTTAGGGAATTTTCCCTAGTCATATCGGGTAAAGAATCTAATGGATGATAGATCTTTTATGCACGAATGCTAGATAGACTCTTTACTCTATCTGCACTTCAATTCTTACCTATAAAGTATATTAGGCTATACTGGACCATCACTATATAACTTTACACTCTCTCTAATTTAATAACTTTTCTCTATTTATAAGTTAATTAATATTATAAACCTTAATAATTCTGCATCATTATAATCATTTTAGTCTACCACCACCATCAAAATTACTAACACTCTCTAATGCTATTCCTACGGGGAAATATGTCCCTACTTCTGCTGCTGACTGTACCATCGAATTTCCAAACAAAGCATTGTATTGTTCGTAAGTTCGGTTGTTTGGAACTTTGAGAACATTGTTCGTAAGTATGTACGTGTATATATTATATTAATATGTACCATGGGTTAAATAATATTAGCATAACGTCATTCTAAGTATTTAATGGGCCTAACTTTTAACAGCATATCCTCTGCTTATTTTAGTATATAAAATATTATTCCACTATCTATACTTTCTAGTAACATTTGTAATTGGTATTAAAAGGTTTTTCAATAAAGAATTTAATGCTATATTTATAATCAAACCATATTTCATAAAAAATGGATTTTAAGAATTAATTTAAATATAATATGTTAAATTACAACACTACAATTATTGTTATTATTTGATATATATAAAAATAATTTTGTATTAATTAATTTTCTCCTGTTTCATTGTGTTTCTGAATATATAGTTGTTCATTGATATTTAACTCAATTATTACTGTAAATGATTGAATAAATAATTAATAAAAATAACATATTTCTTCTAAATTCACTAGCATGTAAATGACAGTCTCTTGTTACATTACACACCTCGGTTAGTGCACCGTTACCAGTTTTTAATTAATGATCATTTTAAATTAGGTAAAATTATTCAACCCTTGCACTAATATTGTGTCTATTTATCTCAAATGTTAAGGAGAAGTCATCTTCTCAAATTAAAATACCTTAGGATGTTATAATATCTTTACCTATGCTAAAGTAACATAGAGTAAAGTATAATTAGCAGTTTTAAAGTGAAAATGTTAATAAGTAATTATTATCAAAAAATGAACAATATATGAGCATAAAAATATATTTTGATGCTTTCTTTTTAATATTAAAATATTAAATTGTAATACGATATTCACTTCAGATCTGGTTATTGTACCTTTACCCTAAAATAACTTCAACGTTATGGTGGGGCCATAGAAGATTCAATGAGACCCTTACTTAATCTTCACCATAACTTTTTCTCTGGGTAATCGATGAACCTCAAAATATAAATCAGTTAAAAATTTTATTAGAATAAATTCAGACAAGCAGCTAACTTGTGTTTTGGAGAAAAGTTTACTGAAAAGAACAACAATCATTTAGTTATGCAAGAGCTTCACTTAAATCTAATTTATTCTCTCAGAAAAATTTCAGAATGTAAGAGTTATTTCCATTTCATCAGGCTTTCTAATGTTATTCATAACAGGATGCATTTTTTTATTGGAATCAGGTCTTGTAATACGAGTGGCTTTGTTTATCAGCACATCATTCCTATCTATGCATGAAAATGGTCTAATTAGACTAATTTTTCAACCTGTCAGGTCATGTACTGCAAATACCAATTTAGTTGGCATTAATTAATGTTCTGAACTATGCATTGGTGTTTTATGTTATTTTCATTGATTCTTATAAAGTTTTCGTTTATGCATCAGGGCTTACGATGGGAGTGTCTTTAGGAGGCATTTCTTCAAAGGCAGGCTAGGGTTACAGCTTTTGTTTCTGTTTCAATGGGAAGCGAATGAATTTTCGTTTCCCTATCTAATTAATATCCCGATATATCTATCCATTGAGCTGGAATCAAAACATTTTTTATTGGGATATATATTTCAGTTTGGTACAGTAAGTCATAAATATAAGTTATTAATTGGACAATATGAGATATGAAGACTATTGTTTGAATTATATAACTATTATATTATTGATATTAAGTTATCGATATTGAGGATTTGAATTGTAAATTTGTTTTATTATTTTATATTATTACAGTGTTTTCTTTAAAATATTTCCCATCATTAATATGAATTTTTATGATTTTAGAAGAAAATTAGACAGAGCGAAATCTAACTAAATAGATGATAAAAGAATAGAGATGTCTGAAATGAATTGTCATTTATTTCAACTCATATCAATAACTTATATACTAATCAATTCATAGATACTAATTACTAATAAGTAATCAATACATTACTAGTAACCACATCACATTAAGCAATGTCGCAATCGACAGCTGTATCCCCTAACACCTTTACGTCAGATTAGGGAGGATTACCTTGTCTCACTGTGAGCCATTCAATGAGCCACTATATCATATTAAATGTATTACAATTATGAATAGTGATAATGTGGACGGAAAGGTTTAAATTTGGTTGGCTTGATAATTATCTTCATTGAACTACGAATTGTATTTTTCTATCTATTGAAGTACTATCTTAGATTCTATCAATTTTCAGTTAACCCTCTCGCTACCGTTGGGACAATGTGTCCCAAATATTCATGGGACCATTAGTCCCAAAGGTGTTTTTCAGTGGGTCTATATAGCCCATTAACATTTTCTATCCAATGGTTAATGTTTAATTTTACCAACAATTATTTTACAATAAAACATAAAATTATATTAAAACGGAAAACGGATGTTGTTGAGCAAAATAGGTTTGATTTACAATGTAAGAAATATATTAAATTGCTATATACAGAGAGTTATACTGTTCAATTCTTCTTCAAATTAGTCTTTTATTAATCTAGAATATGGGAGTTTTCATAATTTAGTTATGAGTGGAAATGAAGTTTTTAATTGTTATGACCGATGTAACTAATTGGAACGATGATCTTAGTCAGCAGTTTGCGGGTGAAAAATATACTCCATCTAGTTACGCGAAAATAACTTTGTTAAAAAGAGAACATTTTTGTATTGAATATCAAAAAGGAAACATTTAAAAAAAATTATAATTACTTTTTCGTGTAAATTATCGAACTAAATATAGTTTTAGAAAATAAAACTTTCTTTGAATTTTTTTAGATAGTATATAATATTTTTTATTATATATCATATTGCTAGCAGAATATGAACATATAATCAAATGATTTCTTTATGGCGCTGTTCTTATGCATTGGTTATCATTCTTACTTCAAGCTATGCATTTTATATTGTTAAAAATCGATTTAATTTCAATCGTTTTTTCAAAAATATTCATAGGTTGAATACATAATAGAAAAACACACATACATATAAACATAATACACTTTTCTCTATTTTCAAAACCATACCCATTTTATAAAATAAATATTCCAGGCCTTTTTTTTACCTGTGTTTTTCACACGTTTTTCCTCCTATGACCTAACTAACTAATAGGCTATTGCCCCAACTTGTGACACGTACACACGCACACACTCACACTCTCATCAAACTTAGAACAGTTTCCTTTTCACTCTTAACCAAAGAGGCCTGACAATCTGCATTTAAATTAGAAATTTCATCTCCAGATGAATTCCTAAAGGAAACACAGACCCACGCGCCGAAAAAGAACTTCTTTCTTTGCCACTCAATAGCACTCGTAAGAAACCTACCTTATTGTTAGGCCTGCCCATCGCTCTGAACAAGTAACGTCAAAAGACATGACGTCAAAAGATATGACGTCGACAAGACGTTTCGTCGACGAAACTTTTCCTTTTGTCTTGATATGTAAATGACAATATAAATGACCGCTATGTAGTTTGTTATATCCTCCAGTTTGTCGTACTGCATGTACACTTCATGATTGTTTATTGTTTAATGAACAGTAACGTCTGACAACCATCCGATTGATGGGGACACCCATTGAGTGGGATAGCACACCCATTGAGTGGGATAGCACACCCATTGAGTGGGATAGCACACCCATTGAGTGGGATAGCACACCCATTGAGTGGGATAGCACACCCAATGAGTGGGATAGCACACCCATTGAGTGGGATAGCACACCCATTGAGTGGGATAGCACACCCATTGAGTGGGATAGCACACCCAATGAGTGGGATAGCACACCCAATGAGTGGGATAGCACACCCAATGAGTGGGATAGGACACCCATTGAGTGGGATAGCACACCCATTGAGTGGGATAGCGCACCCATTGAGTGGGATAGCACACCCATTGAGTGAGATAGCACACCCATTGAAGGGAATTTTAGCTCCATAACTATGTGTGTTGCCAAACTTAATTTCAGTTCTACAGTACCCACTGTATTAATGGCAGTACTATTCCTCTGAATTGATGTCATTTATAATCAGGCAATAACAATAAATATGATATATTTTTATGTTAATCTGAACTATGCTGACTATTAAAATTACATTGTTGATAGGTTCTTACAGTGTGATGTCATGGTTCACATTGTATAAATGTGAACGTAAGAACACACTAATTAAAGACTAAATGCATATACATTACAAGTGTGGTTAGGCATGTATACCATAACTATCGGTTACTATCTGGCAGAACTAACTAAACGTCTTAATTGAGACGCTATATTATTTTCTCTCCATTAACGAATAGGACGTCTAATTACCTTGCAATCTGACAGGGGATTTTAAATTTTAATTAATTGGAGCTGTAATAAATACTCAGGTATATCATAACTCAGTATTACCAATAATTAGAAGTAACAGCATTGTAGTTCTCTATGATGACAATGTAGAAATTGAGAAGATTACATGTATCTCTCAAAATGTTTTAAATTAATTTTAACATGCATCATCCTTTCATCATGGTAATTTATAATATTCTGCATAATTCGATAGTTTAGTTAATTTGAAAAATATGATATATTATCTCAGTTGAAATTGCCAATCACTGTTCATTATTTTTACCATTTAATATATCTAATAAAAGTCTAAATCAAATTTGCTGCATTGAAATACTACCTTTAAAATTAGAATATTAAATAAATGCCTTCTTTGAAGTAATGTTAATAAAATTATAAATCTAAAATGTCTTCATCAAACCTAATATAAGTTTTGCAAATATAACGAACAGTTATCTAATTTATTACTAATTTAATTCTATTTTTTCACAGTTTAACATCTAACAGGTTTCATCTTTAAAATATTTGAATGCAGTTCAACTTTTACAATCAATTAGAAAAAACTTCTTACAATTACTAATCAAATTCTAGACCTTATCAGTAATTCTCAAAATAATAACTCAATTTATTCAATTTCTTTTCCTAACTATTATTTTATACCATTACAAAGGTAATTTAATAGAATTTGTGGGTACTTCGAGTGAAAATTTCCGGGTTGGTTTTTTTGACAGCACCTTCTTCCACTTTTGCAACTCCATTGAGAATATTTAACACCAACCCTTTGAAGGAGAAATTTTAAGGAGAAGTGAGATAGAAAAATCTAAAATGGAATTTCCGACACATCATTCTGGTTTTTGAGGTACTTTTGCAGTTGCACTTTTCATCCTCTGTGGTTTTGAACTTTGGAATTGGAATATTTTGTTTCCTTGTAGATGGGAATGGCGGTGTTTAAGATTCCTTGTTTGAAAAATTTGACACGTCTCGTTTCCATTTCACTTTGTTCTTCTTGTTATTGTTCTTGTTGAAAGTTTAATTCATTGTATTGAATGTCTTAAACCGGTCCAAGATTGGTTTATACACGAATATTTATTGATGATATAGATGTAGATTAGAAATAATGAAGCCATAGATAATAATTTTCAAATATAAAAAGAAAATTTGAGTTAAAAATGAATAAGTTTTTGATGATGTAAATGAAAGGTACTATATTATTTTAAAAAAATCCGTATTTCATAAATTCATACCTATAAGTTTCCATTAAAAATATCCTGTAACTAAATTAAATTTACAGTCTTTTACTACTGTTACAATGTTGTCCATCATTTCCCTACAAAAACACAGTACGGGATAATAACAAAAAGGCTCTAAACCACCTGATAAATTCATCTCTCCTAACCGTTAATATTCTACAAAGTCGCTTGCACTTTCCAAATCCCTCAACATTTTTACTCTCAATTGTCCTCCTCAAAGCTTTGACATGTACGCCTTTTAACCACTTCCTCAACTCTCATTTAACCTACTAACCCTCTACCTCCCCAGCCCCACTTCATAGCTAAGATCAATGTTCCCTGCCTATCATCTGGGAATATTGCGGTCTCAAAGACACGACTAACGAAGCGTGTTCGGAGAGAGCTTCTTTCAAGTCTCCAAATTACCTCTGAAGACAGCCTATATGACGCTAGGGAATTACCATGCCGTTACTTGACATCTGTGATACTTTGGATTACCATGCCGTTCCTTGACATCGGTGATACTTTGGATTACTCTGTCGTTACTTGACATTGGTGATACTTTGGATTACCCTGCCGTTACTTGACATCTGTGATACTTTGGATTACCCTGTCGTTACTTGACATCTGTGATACTTTGGATTACTCTGGCGTTACTTGACGTCTGTGATACTTTGGATTATTCTGCCGTTACTTGACGTCTGTGATACTTTGGATTACCCTGTCGTTACTTGACATCTGTGATACTTTGGATTACCCTGCCGTTACTTGACATCTGTGATACTTTGGATTACCCTGCCGTTACTTGACATCTGTGATACTTTGGATTACCCTGCCGTTACTTGACATCAGTGATACTTTGGATTACCCTGTCGTTACTTGACATCTGTGATACTTTGGATTACTCTGGCGTTACTTGACGTCTGTGATACTTTGGATTACTCTGGCGTTACTTGACGTCTGTGATACTTTGGATTACTCTGGGGTTACTTGACGTCTGTGATACTTTGGATTACTCTGGCGTTACTTGACGTCTGTGATACTTTGGAATACTCTGGCGTTACTTGACATCTGTGATACTTTGGATTACTCTGGCGTTACTTGACGTCTGTGATACTTTGGATTACTCTGGCGTTACTTGACGTCTGTGATACTTTGGATTACTCTGGCGTTACTTGACATCTGTGATACTTTGGATTACTCTGGCGTTACTTGACGTCTGTGATACTTTGGATTACTCTGGCGTTACTTGACATCTGTGATACTTTGGATTACTCTGGCGTTACTTGACGTCTGTGATACTTTGGATTACTCTGGCGTTACTTGACGTCTGTGATACTTTGGATTACTCTGGGGTTACTTGACGTCTGTGATACTTTGGATTACTCTGGCGTTACTTGACGTCTGTGATACTTTGGAATACTCTACCGTTACCACACATCTGTGATGCGTTACTTTTGATGTAGGCTCTTGCAGTTACAAATATTATGGTAAATAGTTAATTGTTATCCACATATTTAAATATAATGTCGTTATTGCATTTTATTATTGTACGGGACCTATTGAAGCCTCTCACTCGGTTTTTTTTCCCCATTTTGATGATCTTGCACACACTTTACAAAGATATTATAGTAAAACATTATTTGTATCATTTTCTAGAGACGCGTTTTTTCTGTATTCTTCACTTTAAAAGATTTTTATTCTAAAATATTCGTTAGACCAAAAAAGCTAGTTATATTATGAAGCCTATCTTAATTTTATAAGCTAAAAATTTACGTTAAATTGCCAGACACTTTTTCCACTTTTATAATACGTTTCTTCTAATATTACAATATGTTATATCAAGTTATATCAGCTATACATTCATTTCATATTATTTACAGTCAAAGGAATTGTTGTCTAACTGCCCCTTATAATAAAATACTCACATCTAATTTAAAGTAGCAGTTTGTTTTCGTCTTCAAGTTATATAATTTAAAGCATGAAATCCAAAATGGAAAGACGCATTTTCTTGTAAAAAATGCAAGGCTCAAGAAAGAGTATTAACATCTATAACCTTTTGTAAATAAAATGCACAGTGAAAGCTTTAAACAAGGTATAATCTAGTAAATAATGCTACAATTTTACCCTCATTGATTTCTCTGAGAAAAATTCTCAGCGTTCATTTTCCCTACTATCTTTCCCTCACTCGTAGATTTAAGGGTAACACTTTCCCCGCTGTTTCCCCTGTACGTCTCAGGGTTAAATGATAGAGCAGCAGAGAGTGTTTTCACTTCCTCTTTTTGACATGTCAATATCTTATCGAGGTACACCTAAGGTTGCTTATTTCGTAACTAACTTCGAATGAAATGCTAAGGGAAATGCTGCTAGATTTCGCGGCTCTGAATTTTCTGTGTGTCGAATTTTGACTATTGCAAATGCTCTATAAAATTATTCATTGGTTCTCGAGTAGCGTAATTTAGTGTTACTGGACACACATAATAACTCATATCATTTTTAATTACTTCTCCATTTATATACATATATATTATTACCCTATAGTAAAATACGCATTAATTTCTTGCACATCATCTTATCACCAATTTAAAATCAGAGCATCTAGGGATCTAGGTACTCACAACATCTAGGTACTCACTACATCTATTTACTCACTACATCTAGGTATTCACTACATCTAGGTACTCACTACATCTAGGTATTCACTACATCTAGGTACTCACTACATCTATGTACTCACAACATCTAGGTACTCACTACATCTATGTACTCACTACATCTAGGTATTCACTACATCTAGGTACTCACTACATCTAGGTATTCACTACATCTAGGTACTCACTACATCTATGTACTCACTACATCTAGGTACTCACTACATCTAGGTACTCACTACATCTAGGTATTCACTACATCTAGGTACTCACTACATCTAGGTATTCACTACATCTAGGTACTCACTGCATCTAGGTACTCACTGCATCTAGGTACTCACTGCATCTAGGTACTCACTACATCTAGGTACTCACTACATCTAGATACTCACTACATCTAGGTACTCACTACATCTAGGTATTCACTACATCTAGGTACTCACTACATCTATGTACTCACTACATCTAGGTACTCACTACATCTAGGTACTCACTACATCTAGGTATTCACTACATCTAGGTACTCACTACATCTAGGTATTCACTACATCTAGGTACTCACTGCATCTAGGTACTCACTGCATCTAGGTACTCACTGCATCTAGGTACTCACTACATCTAGGTACTCACTACATCTAGATACTCACTACATCTAGGTACTCACTACATCTAGATACTCACTACATCTAGATACTCACTACATCTAGATACTCACTGGATCTAGGTACTCACCCACTACATCTAGGTATCTAGGTACTCACCCACTACATCTAGGTATCTCGGTACTCATTCACTACATCTAGGTATCTAGGTACTCACCCACTACATATAGGTATCTAGGTACTCACCCACTACATCTAGGTATCTAGGTACTTACCCACTACATCTAGGTATCTAGGTACTCACCCACTACATATAGGTATCTAAGTACTCACCCACTACATCTAGGTATCTAGGTACTCACCCACTACATCTAGGTATCTAGGTACTCACCCACTACATATAGGTATCTAGGTACTCACCCACTACATCTAGGTATCTAGGTACTCACCCACTACGTCTAGGTACCCCGTCTGGCTGATCATTGGCTCTGTGTTCACCTGACACAGGTACTGGCCCTTGTCTTCTTGCGTCACAGAGTTAATGTGCAGGGTCCACACGTCATCTCCATCCATGGTCACCGAGAACCTCGGTATGCGCGTCACCACCGAGTAGTGGATCGTGAGGAGCATCTTGCGGTCCACGTGGAACCATGCAACCTGAATGGGAGGACTGAGGGTTTGAAGATTTTTGAGATAAACTACTTTCAAATTAATTCTTATGAATCCTCATGAAAAACTTCTTGTTTTGGATGGTAGAATATCGTATTTATAAACAAAAAAAGTATTTAAGAGAGATCATAATAGCTCGATTGGAAGGTATTAATAATGTATTGATTTGTCATAATGATAAAAGATTTCTATCGATTCATGCAATGTACCTTATACTTTGTTCCATTGAGTACTCGGCAAGAAAGGTGTGCTGATTTTCCCACCGCTGCCGTGAAGTTGGTTACCGGGCCACCAAATCTCGGGGTGGCGGGGGGAGTGGCTAGGACGCTAGTACTACCTGAATCACCAGAGCTCCCCACCACCAGGTTCTTGTAATCTGGAAAAAATGAAGTAATATTTTATATATTTGCCGAATATTTACAACTTCAATTATTTTAGTTGCTGATATTTTGGCACAAATTATGATTAACATTAGTTAAAATAAATAGATAATAATATGCTATATTATCAGTAATAATCAAACTGTTCAATGTCTAGTGTGCTAGGATTTGATAATTAGATAGTTTAGAGTCGGAATAATCATATATCTTTGATGAGTAGCAAATAAATTTCACAATATAGGAAGGAAATTGAGTTTTCTTCTGGTGAAGACTCAAGACTAATTAGTTAGATGGTGATAAACACTCCCAATCTCTTACTTTTTTCCCTCACTTTCTCATTTTTTCCCCACTCCTTCCCTCTTCTGCCTCAACCCCCCCCCCCCCATCTCTCTCTCTCTCTCCTGCTCATCTCTTCTCTCTCATTCCCTCTCTCTCTCCATTTCATCTCTCTCTCTCTCTTCTCTCTCTCTCTCTATCTACCATTCTCTCCAGAGGACTCAGGTGCAGTCACTTCTCCCACCAAGCAACTCTCACACTCTCAATATTATACAGTTAGCCACACATCACATGCAGTACAGTGCACTGTACTGTGTACTGTACTGTGTACTGTACTGTGTACTGTACTGTGTACTGTACTGTGTACTGTACTGTGTACTGTACTGTGTACTGTACTGTGTACTGTACTGTGTACTGTACTGTGTACTGTACTGTGTACTGTACTGTGTACTGTACTGTGTACTGTACTGTGTACTGTACTGTGTACTGTACTGTGTACTGTACTGTGTACTGTACTGTGTACTGTACTGTGTACTGTACTGTGTACTGTACTGTGTACTGTACTGTGTACTGTACTGTGTACTGTACTGTGTACTGTACTGTGTACTGTACTGTGTACTGTACTGTGTACTGTACTGTGTACTGTAAATGGTAAACAAATGACTGTAAAGATGGTATTCATTTAATTTATGAATACAGGAAGTTTTTTTTTATGAATACAGGATTTTTTTATGAATACAGGATTTTTTTATGAATACAGGATTTTTTTATGAATACAGGATGTTTTTTTTTATGAATACAGGATTTTTTTATGAATACAGATTTATTTTATGAATACAGGATTTTTTTATGAATACAGGATTTTTTTATGAATACAGGATTTTTTTATGAATACAGGATTTTTTTATGAATACAGGATATTTTTATGAGTACAGGATTTTTTTATGAGTACAAGGAATATTCCTAAATTTACTATTAATTACTATAGAACATTCTTCACCATATCATTGGTCGGTATACACAGTTATTTAAGGGCTAAATTGTTACTCACTACTGTCTTGCTTACGGTGTCTCTTTCATCTCTTTATATTAACTTTTCTTATCGACCCAATTCCTAGTATTTCTATTCTTATAAAATGATTTCACAGTTTTAATTATCATTTAAGCTATTATTGATTAACAAACATCAGGTAATAATTGAATAGAGTGCAATTTCATATAATAATTGCATGTATTCGCAACTCTATAGACTTTGTGCGTCTTAAAATACACGCCATAAATGAATAACAAGTTAGAATCTTATTAATTCCCTTATCATAGTCACAAATAATGAGATAGCAACTGTCAAATTTTTTTGTTAATTTAATGCAATAAGAAACAGTAAAAACTATTATTGCAAATGTTACGAAAGATATCAACATCAAATATAGGTAAAAACACTAGGCAAGGTATATGTCACACTAGGCAAGTGTATGTCACACTAGGCAAGTATATGTCACACTAGGCAAGTATATGTCACACTAGGCAAGGTATATGTCACACTAGGCAAGGTATATGTCACACTAGGCAAGGTATATGTCACACTAGGCAAGGTATATGTCACACTAGGCAAGGTATATGTCACACTAGGCAAGGTATATGTCACACTAGGCAAGGTATATGTCACACTAGGCAAGGTATATGTCACACTAGGCAATGTATATGTCACACTAGGCAAGGTATATGTCACACTAGGCAATGTATATGTCACACTAGGCAAGGTATATGTCACACTAGGCAAGGTATATGTCACACTAGGCAAGGTATATGTCACACTAGGCAAGGTATATGTCACACTAGGCAAGGTATATGTCACACTAGGCAAGGTATATGTCACACTAGGCAAGGTGTATGTCACACTAGGCAAGTATATGTCACACTAGGCAAGGTGTATGTCACACTAGGCAAGGTATATGTCACATGTAGTACCACACACTTGTCTGTTGTTTTACAAGCAGGGATAAGATTGACTAGAAATATCCCCAGTAATTACAAGCCACTGTAGCTCAATAGCACAGGCAGCTACTCAATATTGTGACGGTACAGTGTCACTTCAGCTCAGTAGTGAATATAGCTCAGCATTTTATGGGGAAATTCGTTAATGACTATTATGAGATGAAAAAAAGACCAGTTCATCCATGAAAATTATTAATAATTTCTATAAGGAAAGAATTAATAATTGTTAAGTAAAAATATAAATAAAAATAAATATCAGAGCAACAAGTATATTTATTTAACGATTTTAAGATGTTACCCATAAAATTTATTCTATAGTGTGTTTCTTTAAAATAGTCTTCTAAATTAATTTTTATAGTTCGCGGAAAAATTAATTCAGTCATTTACCAATGTAGTCTGACAAGTTTACCTCTGCAATCTGACAAGTTTACCTCTGCAATCTGACAAGTTTACCTCTGCAATCTGACAAGTTTACCCCTACAATCTGACAAGTTTACCTCTGCAATCTGACAAGTTTACCCCTACAATCTGACAAGTTTACCCCTACAGTCTGACAAGTTTACCTCTGCAATCTGACAAGTTTACCCCTACAATCTGACAAGTTTACCCCTACAATCTGACAAGTTTACCCCTACAATCTGACAAGTTTACCCCTACAATCTGACAAGTTTACCCCTCTATTGTGGTGTAGCTTCACACCGCAGGGAAGCTTGTCATGTGACTATTTATTGCCAGTTCCCAGGTGTGCCACAGTGCCATCTATTGGCTACAATGATAATTTGTGAGAGGAAAGGGACAGTACAGCCACTTGCAGTGTGCTGTGCCAAATGCGGCACACTGTGTCGTTAAAGGCTAGCAATTTCTATCTATAGTAACTATACATTTATTTATTTATTTTATTTCGGTCATGTAACTAATAATATTATCCAAGATGGATTAATGATATAATTGAAATTAAATTAAATAACCTAATTCTTATTTACCTCACTGTTAATGAAAATAATGATTTTTATTGTTTCAAAAGTGCTATAATAAAGCGCATGGAAACATAATTCATGTAGTACAGTATATTAAAATAAGAACATAGATGAAATCCATGCTATCAATATATTTTCCCGCGCTTGTTAAAATGTGTAATTGGAATCGTTGATTAAATACAGTATAGATAGTTTTGAATGGTTAAAATGAAATAATGATTAAAGGATTATTTGTGAATCTTAACTATGGAATATTATGAGCGTTTACTAGCTAGTACTAGAATGAATCACATAAAGATTAAATATAAAATTGTGTTTATTGCATGTTTGTAACCAATAGATGTTAGCATTGATATTTTGTACTCAATGTTACAATAATTTATTTAAAATTGTACATACAATTAGAGCAGTTTTAATCATTGTACAAAATTATGCTGGAAATTAATATGTTCATAAAATTCTAACTAATATTTTTTTTTTTTATTAATTGTTAATTGTTTTATCAAATTAAATTTTATCTATAATTTTATTCTTGAATGAAATCATAATTGAGAAGTCTTCTATTTATTGTATTAAATATACTATTAAAATTATGGTTGCAATTTCAGTAAATCAATAATTAGAATTCTATCCCATTAGAGAAAAAACGAACATGTGATAATATGTATTTAATAGTATCGGCATAATTCATTTTAGGATTGTTACAGAAAAAAAAATTTAATTTATTTTGATAGAACGCCATCTAGTGACCAATCGTACAAGTTTTTTTTTTAGAAATAAACATGGCGCATGGAAAGTTTATAAATATATCTGCTTATAATCTATATAACATAATACGCTATACTTATATATGTTACACATGCAGTTACATGTAGAAAAATTATTCACAAACGGTTTACCAATTTGTAGAGAGTGGAATCGAATTTTATTGTGTAAAATGGTTAACATCGTATTAGAAATCTGATTTTTATAGTACATTTAATTAATTCTCAACAACTGAAGAGACATGGAAAATAATGCACTTAAAAAAATATTTCATATGAAAAAATGAGTGGCCGGAAATTTCAGTATCATAATTAAAATGGCCTCTCAACATAAATGACTGTTATGTAGCTTGTTTTATCCGCTAGTTGGTTGTACTGCACACTTCCTGATTGTTTAATACTTAGCAGGGGTTTAGGGGCAGCCCCCCCCCCCCGATACATCTAATTGACATGTTACATTTTTACCTCTGACCAAATATACCGAGTCCGAAAATTTCAAGACAGAATTTTCCACTAAAATATCAGGTTAAATAAAAGTCAAAATGACTAATATTTCGTATAATTTTACAACGGTTAATGATGTTATCCGCTTTTAATAAATACACTACACATTTTATCATCCATAATTTCAACTTCTTCCATTATGGTTCTTAAATATAATCATTATAATATGAGACTGAATTTTCCGAGATAGAGCTTTCCTAGAACCTAAAATATAACGCATTCTCTCTTTAACCGCTTATCGTTATTGTTATCATATTTAGTTACTTGAACGAAGTATGAAATCGGTTCACTGAATTGATAACAGGTTAATACCTTATCTTATCAGATGACATGGAAACTATATAAGAGAGTTGATGTCTTCTTCAGAGCACAGTTCCAAGTACTATTCTCTAAGAGGAATACAGTTCCTCTCTTTTTTTGATGTAAGTATAATAATGCAGTTTAATGATTCACTTCTTGTATTGTTATTTCAAATCATGCTTGAATTACATGAAATAAATTTCCTTTTGAAATTGTATGTCTAATTATATTTATATCTTGTCGATAATTTGTGGATAAATATAAATAAGATCTATCTAAGTTCATTCGACACGATGCAAAAAAGCATCACTTTGTTCTTCTATACAGTGTGAGTCAAAAAAAAGCGGGTATGAAATTAAAATCTCCATAACTTTAATCAAGAACCATTTGCTATATAAAGTTCAATAGAGCAAATTTTCGGCTTAAATGTTTTCCGATTTTTGAACTTTGACCTGTAACGACCAGAGTGCCTGAGAGGCTACTTCTAGAGAATTATTTTTTAATTATGCATCAATATTTCAAACCGGTCCGAGCCTCTGAAGCCCGTTGGTTAATATTTATTTGTTTTATAGATTGGACCTGTGGGACAACTTCTTTAACCTTGTCTGAAATAAATTTATTCATAATCATCCATAATAGAATAATATTTAACGGTTTGATTTTTAAAAGCCTCATTACATATCGTATTACGCCGACAACTATCGGTAAAAATATCAATCTACGTGCGTGCGTTTTTCACGTTTGTGTTCATAATAATATATTTGACATCAAATTTCTGCCATTGCCATCTAGCGGTGCAAATGAATAGTTACCTATTTCCATGAACCCCAATTTCTCAGCGATTTCACTATATTAAGGATCCTGTCACACAAGCGGTCTTGCCGTTGCGTTTCAAAAGCGTTTTGACCTCCGAGAAACCTCTTTTGAGAGAAAATTCAATAGAACCCATGTCACATGGTTGGTTTAGCCGCTCGACTACGGTGATCGGAACACAAGTCCTCGTTTTGGCTCCAGTCAAACGACGGTTTTCAAGCGGCGACGGTCGAAACGACTACATCATAGAGGCGGTTTTTGTAATTTTTTATACACCTCTATTCAAAGTAAATAAATAGAGAAATATATCAAAAACAATATTCGATCATCCGAAAATACTCTAAGTGACAGAGTACTCTCCTGAAGTTTTTTTAAGAAGTGTCCTATTATTAAGTTAAATGTACATTTTAATGGATTAACTTAACTGAAATAAATTGTGTCTTTATCACGTTTTACACACTATTCGCTCACAGGGTGGAGAGAAAGTCCCCGATAAAATTTTATTTTTTAAATTAAAGATGTTATTTATTTACTAAATTTATCCATTTATATCCTTCCTATAATCATATACTTTAATGTTCTAGGTCTAAATTTTGATAAATTTACATTGTCTTTTGTAAAAGTGAGTCAACGTGAGGCTATTATTAATCTACACTGCGCGGGGAAGACAAACCCAGAGATTGTTAAGCTGTTAAAAGCTCCGAAATCGACTGTTAAGGATGCTGTTAAACGCTACCAAGAACTGGAGACAACAGTTGTGGACGACCTCGCACTGCACGCACTCCAACCAAAATCAAAGCCATTAGGGAGCGGTTAAGGAGGAACCCCAAACGAAGCATGAGAAAGGTGGCTCAGAGTATGGATATCGATGAAAAAAGTGTGAGAACCATCGTCAAAGAAGACCTCAAGTTGTCTCCCTTCAAAATGACCAACATGCAACAGCTCACGGACTTGCAGAAACAGAAGAGGCTGGACAGATCAAAGATTCTTTTGAATGCAATGAAAGATGACACACAGGCTGGTGAGATCGTCTTATCGGATGAGAAAATATTCACTGTGGAAGCCAAATTCAACTCCCAGAACGACAGAATTTTGGCAAAAAGTGCTGACAGTATCCCTCCATCCGTAAAGACTGTTTTCCGTCGCCAAAAGCCTGCCTCTGTGATGGTTTGGGCTGCCATCTCTGAGAGTTGGAGATCTCGTCTTATTTTCGTCAAAGAAGGCGCAAAAGTTAACGCAAAATCGTATATTGAGGATATTTTGACTCCAGGACAAGTCGAGATGAAGAAGCACTTCAAGGACAGGCCTTTTACCTTTAAACAGGACGGTGCGCCCTCGCACACAGCGAACAAAACTCAGGATTGGTGTGAGCGTCAATTTCCTGCATTTTGGAGGAAGGAATTGTGGCCTCCTTCATCACTGGACCTGAACCCTCTGGACTTTTCTGTGTGGTCAATCTTGGAGAAGGAAGCGTGTGCTACAGCTCATGATAGTACGGAAACTCTGAAGAAGTTCCTCCCCAAGAAACGTTCCGTGCCGCAGGTAGACTCGAGAGAGTAACCCGCCAATGGTGGTCATATTGAAATATAATTGGTAGAACTGTTAAATTGGTTTATTGAGAAATTATGTGATAAGTTTTGTTTTATTTCATCCATCACAACTCATTAAATTAACATTTTTGTATGATCGGGGGGCTTTCTCCGCACTCTGTATAATATTCAACTCATAGCTAATAGGTACTTATAATATTTGACAATACTCTGTGTGACGCCATTTGTTTACATCGTTTCTGAAGAATGGATCAAGTTCTCCGTCAATGAATTCGAAACTTAGCATACTTCTCTATTTATTTACTCTGCTTGTAACTACAATAACCAAAGTACAATCTATTTTCAGTGCTAGAACTACCAAAGCATCCAGGATGAGCAACGTGGGGGCGGAAGTGACCAAGCAGCTGTTCAACGGAGTGGTTGAGGTCACTCAAACCGTTTAAAGTTCGCTGTTCGAAGGGGCGGTAGATTTTACTTCGACGGTATTGACGCCTGTCGCTGGAATCGTTGAGAAGGTCATCAAAGTATTAGGAGAAAACATGGATATATTTTTGCAGTTTTTAAGTTCAGAAATAGTGAATAAACTGTCCTCAAAGTATCATAAACAGTAAAGAAAAAATGATTTGAAAGAATACACCTGTATAGAATTATCTAATTAAATCATGATTAATTGAAACATTGATTATTTACAATTTACCTGTTTTGTTTCTCATTACGAAAACAATTTCTATTAGTTATTTGTCTATTTTATATATACAATAAATATTCTTTTGGTTAGAGTTAGTCTGACCATCATAGTTAATCAGTGGAACCTTAGGCCCATTTCACACGGGAGTTTTTCTCATGCCGCAGCAAGGAGAATACTGAACTCTACGACTCAATAAGCGTATGTGTTTCGCATGTTCATTCAGATTGGACGCTTTTTTCACGATTCATTTTGTTGGAAAAATGTCCCTTGTGAAATAGACCTTAGGTTTACAAGTCCAGGGAAAAGTGAGACTTTGCGAAGTGCTCTGATAAAGTCCAAAGAATACTTATCCTATAATAAATATTAAAATTTTACCTGCGAAGTTCTTTTGAGTTTCAAAAATGAATTTTAGGTTTCCAAAGTTATTCGATTTTAAATTGCCATTTTTAACATTGAATGTAGAAAGAGTGGTTTCATTTGTTTTTACATTAATGTTAGGGACTAGACACGAAACATCATAGAGAATTGCCAAGCTCTTGGTAGTTGTGCAGTGCATGAGTATACCCATAGATGGCAATACCTCAATACTAACTCTGGTAACATTTGAAGAAAAGAATACTCATAATAGTTATATTCTAATTACTAAAAAAAATTGAAAAAGTCATAAAAATTTTTTTTTATTAATAAATTTTATGAAACAAATACAACAAAATTGATGGTTATAGTAGTGTGCCTTGTTTTGATTGAATTTGAAATTAGTTCATGGAGTCACTTTTCTTTCTGACTGCTTCTTCAGTCATTTGTATGTATTTTCATTTTGACGTCTGCGATATGAATTTTCATACTGACTCAAAAATTGATTAATAAACTAATAATCATTTTCTAATAGGAATTTATTTCCGAAGAACAACACATTTCCTTTAGAGATGTTACTTAAATGAATAGGGATACTCATGTAGTTACTCTGTTCTATAGCCAGTCATGAAGATATTTTTTACAAAGGATGACTTTTTTCTCAAACTTTTTATCATGTTTACAATTAATTATTGAATTTCAAATATGAGTAATATAAAATGAGGTATACTACCACTTACTTCATTCATATTATGTATATTATAATTAATTCTTTGCTACTGTTCACTTAATTTCATAGTTCAATTATAGCCTATTAGGCACTCTGGGTTTTCCAAAGTTAAAAACACTCCGCGCACTCTCGAGATTGCGCAATTCATCCAAATGCTCAGAACATATGTAGATCTTTACCACCTAATGGTATTTTCTCAACTCATTCTTTTCAGTATTACAATCAATCCAAAGATTTATGGAAAGTCACAACCTAAAACTGATGTCATTTGTTCAGTTTTCTAATGTACAAAATTCATTAGAGTTCACTTTAATAGTTTATAAGAAATAATGTTAGACATTTTATTGATCTTAGAGCTTATTGATCTATACGATGGTGCGAAATTCCGTTAGTTATTTTTTTTCATTTAGTTCCATTTAATTTGCCTCATATTTTCAATATTTGCAAATACAGTATAAATTCATTCATTCTATAAACTTAAGTGTCCAATTACAAATTTGGGTTTATATAATTTGGTAAGTAATTTTTTGATACATCAGGATGATGGAAAATACTGTTTTATTTCTCATAAAAGTGTATGAGGAATTATAGACACGAAAACAACTTTTTAGAAATAATCGCGTATTTATAAGATGAAGTTTCTACACATAATACCTCCACTATTTCATGATATTCGCATATGATTATATTAAGCCTTTGTATAACTATATTGAGGACAAATTAAAGTAGTCCATATATAGCTATAAAAAAGTTGTACTGTATTTTCTCTAAAAAGTATTCGTATAGTCCTAAAAATAGTTTGTCCTAAAATTTAAACCACATTATAAAACCTATGGTAATTATTGTTTCGGAATAACCATGTCATTCTAATATTTCATGTTTATCTGTCTATAGGTAATGCTTGATTTCAAGGCAGCTATGTACGTATAAGTGTTTGTCTTTTGTGTGTATTAAATAGTGCACAAAACAATATTTTTATACTTTACAAAAAACAAACAACATGAAAGGAATTCAAAAAAAAGTTACCCCAAATCAATGTCACAACCAAATAAGTAAATGCAACAACAAAATTAAAATGGCATAAACCAAATATGAAAACAGTAAAAATAATTCCTAATGACTAACGTTTTTAACATTTTCTGTTGCCTAATTGCTTAGCCTAGCTAATAGTCGCTCAAAAAAATTCAACTTTGAAAAGCCTCTTTCAGTTTAATTTAAATTAAAAATTTTCTATTCAGTTTAATTTACCAATATATATGTTGTTTAATTAGTCCATACCATAAATACTAGTTTCATCTCTTCATTTCCAGACAGAATAGCTTGTATATTCAAAGTAGCGTCTATGCAATGAGTTTAATTTAATCATATTTTTATTGTTAAATAGAGTTTCTTGATTTGAAATCATCTGAATATTAGAATATCTCTTTTGCAACCATGAAGCAACAAACTATTTCTGTTTTGGTATACCATGCGCTAACTAACGTGTGATGAGTTGAACTTGAAGGAATTATAGTGGACGGATACAGCAGCTATAATTATTCATTTATTATGCATGTTTCATGTTTTTAATGGAAAATACTGAAAAATTATGCTCGTTGCTTCAGCAGGTAGAACTTGTTTTTTCAGTCAGTGGGACATTGGACAGTTACCGATTAATCTTATCTTATCTGTTATCAAGAAAGAGAATGAGTTGATATTTTCTGCATAGCTCAGTTTCAAGCAACATTTTGTGTAAGACAATCACACATAAATTGCATTACTCTTTGCTATTGATGTGAGTATTAGTTATGTAAAGTATTGACTATTATTGTTCGAATCAATAGAATTTAAATGGACTCAAGTTTTTTGTCACGTTTTTGTTCATAATATTTGTTCCTAAATCTCTGCCATTGCCATCTAGCGGTACAAATGACTGTTCATCCATTTCTATAAACCGAAATTTCTCAGTTTCGTTTAAACTAAAATGTTTAATTTCTAAAAAAGGTCAGAATAATGTAGGCCAATTAGGTAATATTTAAGAAAATGAAGATTCTATGTAAGTTCCCTCTTGGAGATTCCAACACGGAATATTCCACCGATGAAAAATTCCACTCTGGAAAATTTCACCACATAATACTCGACACCTTTAAATAGAGCTAACAAAAATGATTAAAAAACGTGTTTTTGATGGTAATTGGACAATATTTTTTAGCTAATTTATTTATTAGTGATGTGACCCAACAATTGCCACCTTAATAATTATTTTCAGGATCCTGAATTTTTCATAGCTTTACTGGATTGCAGCCACAGTACATAGAATAGTTATGGTTTTTTGTGCTGTGATTACAGACACAGTACATAGAATAGGTCTGGTCTATGTACTGTGATTACAGCCATACAACACAGTACATAGAATAGGTCTGGTCTATGTACTGTGATTACAGCCACAGTACATAGAATAGGTATGGTCTATGTACTGTGATTACAGCCACAGTACATAGAACAGGTCAGGTCTATGTACTGTGATTACAGCCACAGTACATAGAATATGGCAGGTCTATGTACTGTGATTACAGCCACAGTACATAGAATATGGCAGGTCTATGTACTGTGATTACAGCCACAGTACATAGAATAGGTATGGTCTATGTACTGTGATTACAGCCACAGTACATAGAATAGGTCTGGTCTATGTACTGTGATTACAGCCACAGTACATAGAATATGTCAGGTCTATGTACTGTGATTACAGCCACAGTACAAAGAACAGGTCAGGTCTATGTACTGTGATTACAGCCACAGTACATAAAATAGGTCTGGTCTATGTACTGTGATTACAGCCACAGTACATATAATATGTCAGGTCTATGTACTGTGATTACAGCCACAGTACAAAGAACAGGTCAGGTCTATGTACTGTGATTACAGCCACAGTACAAAGAACAGGTCAGGTCTATGTACTGTGATTACAGCCACAGTACATATAATATGTCAGGTCTATGTACTGTGATTACAGCCACAGTACATATAATATGTCAGGTCTATGTACTGTGATTACACCCAAAATTTTTTTATATAAGCTTAGGTATAAAAAAAATGAAGGTGTTATATAATATGCCAATATGTAATTTACTCCTCCGTCTGTACTTGCTCACATGAATTAATTTGTTAAAGATTTATACAATTTTTTTAGTCTTTTTTTTTTCATTGATAATAGCCTTAAAGGTAAAAACAAATTTTTTTTTATAAAATTTGATAAAAATAAGGTCTAGGATCATTAATCTGCAAACCGCATAAAATTAGGTTCAGTATATATTTTTATATGCTGTTAAAGTCATTAATACTCTGCGTGTAACAATTGTGCGAAACACTAAACTGACACTGAAGAAAAAGATTGTTTGACTTTTTGCATTGATTTTCAATTTGAATTTCAGAAACAAACAATGCATGTTCCAGCTTCATTTATGATTTAAATTATTTCCTGAAGTATATATACGTTTGTATGATAAGTTTCTCCAATTTTATTCTCTTACAAAAATGAATAATATTGTACTGATTATACTTGCCTAGTTGACATTCGAAAAAGACAGTGTACATTCTTTTTCTTCGGACTGAAAATTAGCAAGTTTTGATTATAAATATCTTCAAACGCATATAGAATTAAATATATACTATCAAATTTCCTGAGGTTTGCAGTAAAACGATACTCTAACATTAACCACATTGATTTCTACAATAAAATAGAGTGTTTGGAGGGGACCTTTAATTATCTCCCCTAATGAAGTTCTTTGTTTATATCTAATTGATAACTAAATAAAATATTAAGATTTGTATCATTTCCACTTAACTAAGATGATCTTTCAGGTAAAGAAATAACATAATCAATTAATCATTATTAGGGTGGCTATTGCCCCAGTAGCAATTGTGTGAGAGGCAATTATCTGGGTGGCAATTGTCCACTGGGCCGACCAACAATTGGGCCCAGAAAAAATTGGGACACAATAAAGAAATGTTATTCTGTTATTACAGTTGCAATAGTCTTCAATTAAAAGTCCCCTTTAATAATATCTTTACATAGTTTTAATCAATGAGGCTAATGTTTCCTATTATTTTTGCTGAAACCCCATGAAATGTGATAGAATATATTTAGTTCTTCTTAAAGATTTCCATAAAAAAACTCTATGACAACCGTTTAACTTCCAACTTTTTCATTTTCAGTCCAAATAAAAAATGTGCACCGTTTATTTTTAATGTCAGCTATATGTAAGTAAAATCAGTCCAATATTAAATATTTGTGTGAATTAAGGGATAACATCCATGAAACTTAGTATAGAAATGTTTATAGAGTTCACTAAATAATTTACAGGTGAAATGAATGACAAACATGCAATGTTTGTTTATATAATTCCAATTGAAATCAGAACATAGAGTTTGCAATCTTTTTCTTCAGTGACGATGACCCTTTCGTCACGCCCATAGCTAAGTGACTGCATTCACGGAGTAGCTTTTCGGCAAACATGATCATAGTCACCGATTAGTGGTAGGTTTCTTTGTTCATGAAGCTGCTTTTCTTTCTTACGGCTTCTTCCAGTCCCTTGTACTTAATTTCATCTTGATGTCAATGATATTGTCTTTGGTTCCGAAACAGAAGATAAACCCAACAAAATTAACTATTGTCTATTCTACAAGAGGTTAGAAGGCGGTAACAAAGAATTAAACATTAATAAAGTAAAAGGTACATACTATTATGTATGCATTTTCTTCCATACAAAGGTAAATCTAAAAAAATTAGTAAAAGTTGAATATTATTTATAATTTTTTTATCAATCTACACTCTATACTGTATTACCTAATTGAAGACCATTGCTACTGTAATAACTAAGTAACACTTCTTTTTTGTGTTTGCTTCAATTGTCTTGATTCAAATGTCTTGGGGCCCAATTGTCCTAAGTCCAATTGTCGGGGTCAAACTTTCTTGGGCCCAAATGTCTTGGTCCCAATTATCGGGGCACCCAATTGGCCGAGGGTGGCAATTGTACCATGGTAAAAACTGGAACTAAAAAAAATAAAATTCAACATGTACTGAAATAAATTAAAATGTTTAATTATCACCCATATTTTCAAATTAAAAATATACAACACAACTGCCAGGCCAAAACCTTCACAAACTGTTTAACCCTAATCAGACTGACAAAATTTAGGTCTCTAAAAGACTGAGTGCGTAGGATTCGCTACATATTTCAAATTTAGGAAACCATTGGCTTGAATTGTATGATTTTTTTTTCATTTTGTAGCTTTTGTCATATAAATGTACTGTGCAAAATTTTATTTACCCACAATTGATTGAACAAAGTTATTACATTGAATGTATTCTGTATGAACTGTGTACGTTACACTGGCTGTGGGGGTGAAATTGGGGGTGCAATATCTACAGGTAGGGTGTACGTGAGCTTTATGCCAAGTCACTGTTATTCCGAGGACAATCAATTGCAAATAATAGCTACAAATTGGTAAATATATTTAATTCTGTTAATTGTGATAATTGAAAGACATTGAAATATTAATCATTCATTTATATCCTCTTCTAATTGATTGCTTGGTCCGTAGCGACATCTGGCAACTATGTGAACGTGTGTGCGTTATACTGTCATGGAAGTACTAGGTTACTGTCTTGCGGGAGTACTGCACATACTCTCATTGAATTATAGAATTATATTCACTTTCATGCTTGGCATAATGTTCTTGTTGGCATATAAAAAAATTAGAGTATGACCATTTACAAATATATCAAATGGAAAAAGCCATGATATCTTAGTTGATTCAGATCATGTACAAATATTTAATCGCAAGTCTTGTCGAGCCCAAACTCCTCAGTTAGTCTTTTAAGGGTTAATAAGTTATATTGAAGCTATTAAAAATATATCTGAATTTTAAATATAGGATAAAACAGTTAAATTGCACTATACACTAAATAACTTTGACCTCAAATCACAGAAACAAATTTAAATCGAAGGCCTCTAGAGTGAACTATTCAATCGATTTTTAGTTTTAGTTCGAATCTTCTTTCTGGAATTTTCCGCAGGGAAATTTACCGACCACGAAAATGAGGTGTGAAAAAATGACACCTTTCACTTAAAAATGTTTAATAATAATTACACTAACCAGAGTACATTCTACTTTCAGTGATTGGAAACCAAGTCATCAAGAATGAACCACCAGGTGAATCATGAACAGAAAGCTACACTGCTCGAATATGTTATTCGCACCGTTTTTCTCAATCTAGAGTTGTTTATTTATTTAATCATACTTTTGAGCTGTTTTTCACCAAATTTGAATCAGACCTTGAAATCATTATTATTCTCGCTTATAAAAATATTATGTTCAATCTTAAAATCTCTGTTCATCCTGATTATTACAACTTCATGTCAGTTTTTAAAGTCTCTGTTCATCCTGATTATTACAACTCCATGTCAATTTTTAAAGTCTCTGTTCATCCTGACTGTGAAAACTTTATATCAGTTCTTGAAATCGCTGCTCACCCTCACTATGAAAACTTTATATCAGTTCTTAAAATATCTGTTCAACTTGCATATTGATATATTGAAGAGAAATTGGACAATTGTCGAAGAGGAGACTATGGGTTCGATCTCAATAATAGCGATAATTCATTATATCAAAAAGTTATTAATAATACCACCCCAGATAAAAGGTATAGAAAACTTAAAACTTTATGCTTACAACTTTCTAGTTTTATTTTTAGTTACGATTATCATTGTGAAGAAAAATTTTATTGCTCATTGGAAAATTTTCTTTCTATACATATTTGTTATTCTTAATATTTGGTTTGGTTTATATGACCATTAGTCTATTCAAATATTATATAAAAACATGTTCAATCCTTAGATAAAATAAAATGTTTTGCTGTGGACTGTTCTTAGCTTATGAAAATAAGTTCATTGTTCCAATATGTTCACCTCTTTTGGTTATTGGATGAAAAATGAGTAAGTCATTTGGTTTGTTACTACATTTATGTTAGGGATAATATGTAGACAAGAATATTTTAATGAATTCCCAAGATTTTGGAAGCCTGTAAAACTTGGTATCTGTTAACGTACAGAACAGATAGCAATAATAACTCTGGTACTTAATGTTAATATTTAATAAATTAAATAATTATGACAGTTATCTAATTATATTCTTAGAATTGATACAGACAAGAAATAGATTATTTACCATTTGTTATTTATTTTATGAAAAGGAATGCAATAAATATGATAGTTATTACAGTGCTTTAGTTTTGATTGAAGCTGATAATAGTTTCTGGAGCCACTAACAAATTAATTGTACGTATTTTCCTTTTCAAAAAGGTCCTATTTTCTCTAATAAATGATAAATTATTCTATTATCATCTTTCAGAAAAAATAGGACATTTTTACTATAAATAAATATTCAATTGGAGATATTATACATAATTTTCGTTTTATAAAAAGATGACTTTCTACCATGATTACAATTAATGCTTCAATTACATATATCAGAAATACACTATGAAAATATTTTTCCTCTATTTTTCTTTTCCTTTATTCCATTTTGTTATGTATAATAAATAATTAGTTTACTATATACAACTCACATAATTCAAAAATTCAAATTCTCAAAATTATATGAGAAGGTAGTTTGTACTCAATTGGTTAGTTACTTAGATAATAGAAATGTGTTGTTCAAGGGGCAGTTCGGATTCAGGAAGAATAGAAGTACGATTCAGGCGGTTCAGGATTTTTTGACAAATGTAGGTGTATATGGTGCTTTGGATTCAGGAGATTTATACTTTGCTTTATTCATGGATCTTCGGAAAGCATTTGACTCTGTTAATCATAATGTTCTGTTCTCAAATCTAAAATTTTATGGTATTCGTGGTGTCCCTCTATTATGGTTTCGCTCCAATATTTCATCACGTAGACAGTGTGTTTTGGTGAATGGTGTTGAGTCAACAGAGCGTGATATGACTTGTGGGGTGCCCCATGGTAGCGTCCTGGGCCCATTACTGTTTCTTATTTTTATAAATGACTTGCCTAATACCACTAATAATTTCAAGTTCACACTGTTTGCGGACGATTCTACGGTTTCTTGCAGGTTCTTACGTTCACAGGTCAATGTCATCCACCATGAGATAAATAATGAGTTGTGTAACATTAGTAACTGGCGGATATATAATGGCTTAGTACTAAACTAAACAAAAACAAGATACATGATTTTTTCTTATAGAGACCGAATTAGTTTGTGTTCCGTGAGGATTAATGGCTGTGTAATTGAACAGGATGATGTGATTAAATTTCTTGGTGTCTATTTTGATGGTAACTTGACATTCTCTGCCCATGTCAATTCCACTGCATTATGTGTATCCCGATGCATAGGAGTTCTTACTAAAATCAGAGAATTTCTTCTAAAAAAGCATTACTTTTAATATATTATTCCTGCATACATCCATATTTATCTTACGGATTGGAGGCTTGGGGCAGTACATCTGCTTACCTCATAAAAGGTTGATTGTATGTATTGCAAAAAAATCGGTTAGGCAAATTATGAGCGCAGATTTCCTTGCTCACACGGAAGACTTATTTAAAGAGTTGAAAATTTTGAATGTTGATAAGCTTTTTAAATTTAAAGTTGGATTATATTTATTCAAAACTGTAAATTTTCCTGATTTTGACTCTCAGCTTAGAAATTATATAAATAGTAATAGTTCTATTCATTCCTATACTACCAGAAATGTTAGAAATGTTTTAATACCCAGATATACGAAAACTAAATCACAGTCAAGTATAAAATATATCGGCCTTAAAATCTTGAATTCTATAGATAGTTGTACAAAGAAACAGAACTCTGTCACTAGGTTTAGCTCATATATAAGGAGAAGTTGTTAGCATAGGTAGGTGTTTAGTAATTTTATTAGTTTGCTGTTTTTTGTGATTTTGTAATTCTTAGGTGCAATATGATAATCTCTAATATTTATTGAAAAATTATTTTTTATTTCATGCTAAATTAGTGTGAATTAAAAATAAATTGTTCGTGTTTTTTTTAACTTTTTCTTTAGGTTGCCCTAAAAGCTTCATGCTTACTTGGCCGTAAAGCTCCTAATAATTTTTATCATGTTAGTTTGAATTAAATTGTTTAAGACCAGAGAGACCCCGGCCCCGGATCTTATGTATAGTGTGCTTTACGTTCAATAAATAAATAAATAAACGCCACTCATTTACTCCTATGATAATTCACTTGGCATACATCTATTTCCCAACCTACACCATTGCAGTTTATCCATCTATAGTTTCCACATCAACAGTTTTCTCCATTTCCTTATCTATATTTCTACATCTATAGTTTCCCCATCTATAAAAAGGATACATGTTGAATGTATAAGGTTAAGGGGACCGTCTCCCTCAAATCTGAAAAAAAAAATCGAATAATTTTTTTTCGAGCTGAAAACAATCTAGAAGTGCTTGGCCAATATTGTAAATTAAACCTGTCAGGTCTGTCAAAAGACCTGTCAGTACAGGTACTGATGGTTTATTTGTATCTCACATCAAATGATTTGTTTACTAGATACATCAAAAAGAGGACACAACACCCAAACAAGAGTCTCGACGCTAATTTATGGAACCAGATTTATTTCAGTTAGACAATTTTTTCCCAAAAAAGTTCAGTAAAATGGCTCTCCTGAAAAGTCCATTTTTTGGACTTCAAAAGGCATCAACCCCTACAGTTTTTGAGCTAGAGACATGGGGTTTATTTCATTTTCTCTATAAGTGAATTGCTCACAAAGTTACGTACGTTTTTTTTCTAATTTCTCTATGTGTTTTTTTCTATAATGAGATAAATGAAAGAAAATCAATGATTTTGAAAAATGATTAGAAAAACACTTTACAATTTTCTTAAATAAAATTGAAAAAAATAGCTATGAAACTTTATAGACAACTTCATTCTGAACAAGATGGAACCAACATTATGTATCTAGGCTCTAAAAATGTAGGAGTTGATGCCTTTTAATTGTACCTCCCTAATTGTTTTTTTTTTTTGGACAAAGACAAAAATAAAATCCTAAATAAAAGATACTCCATCTGCTGAGTAGTTACATTAACCATAAAAATTTCAAATTTGTACATTAATTAATAAAAAAAATATTTTGGGGAGACGGTTCCCTTAAGTTATAAGCGGTCTATATAGTTGCCCCATCCCCCCCCATCCCTTCAACTGGATTAGATTGGCGTGTCTCTGCACCCGGTGAGGTTCGATAGAGAAAAATTATTCTTTGAATGTTGTACAAAAACTTCAATGTATATTTTCACCAAGAGTGGCACTTACAACCTATACAATTTATTTCTGAACTATTTACCAAATAAAATGTTGACGGGTACCACTATAAATACATTTTTTTAATCTGTTTTATTTATGCTGCCCTTTGTATGAATGAAATCTAGTATCATACGGTGGAATTTGCCCGGTGGAACTTTCCATGGTTGGCTTCTTCCGCTGAGAATGCATCTAGAGCCATTGAAGTAGAGTTTCTTGATTTGAAAGCTACTTCATAATTGAAGATCTCTTTTGCAACCTTGAAGCAGCAAAGCCTTCTGTTTAGGAAACCAATTGGTAACTCATACAATTAACGTACTTGGGAAGATTGGTGGATGGTCATCTTTTTTAGTTACTATGTCTGTTGCTTGAAGAGATATTCTAATCATATCACATGTAATTCATATGTCTCCTATCAATATTATCTTATCTGATAACAACTGCATTAAGAAGCCCTCCCATATTATTATTATCTGAAAACATGAATATGAAAGAAGTAGTGTTGCTTTGCACAGTTTCTAGCAACATTCTGTGTATGTAGATCTCACTACTCACTGGGATAGTATTACTCCATAGTATTGAAGTGAGTATCAGATACCCAAAATGTTAATAACTATACTTTAAATGTCTAATTAAAGAAATATTTTTTGAAAATAATTTGAGTTACTTTTTGCAAGCTTCTCCTAAAATTGTTCCTTTAATTATTTACATCTATATCTTTTAATTGATATATATGTAATTATAAATACGTTGTGTGCGTATAAACTAAGTTCATTCTTTTGATACATAGAAACTTATTATTCATTTTCTATAGTAACATCTAACAAATATTCGGCATTAAAGTTTACCTATTTTCTAACTTTATATTATCTTGCTCATGGAGCAACTTTTTATATTTCGACTGACATAAAATTATTCGGATTTATCGTCAATAGAATAATTTTCAACTGTTTGAATGTGAAAAGTATTATTATATCCCAGTTTACGCCACTTTTCGGAGAAAAAACCTTATCTGTGTGTGCGTTTGTTATATATCTTTCATGATGTTTGCGCAATAGTGGTGTAATAATTATTTGATTAGTACACAATTATTGAACAGTCCCGCACTGACTCAATGGGATTTAAGCCCTGAGTGAACGAGTGGTTACTGGCCAGGTTTGAGTCACCTGGCTGGGATGAGGTTAAGGCCGGGATTCAGTAAATATGGGACCACTTGTAGGCCTGAGTGCTGTCTCTTAGGAGCGTCCCATCAACTTCAATTATTGAACAGTGAATGCACTAATTTCTTAGAGGTTTCGTTATATTATTTAAAAATACATAATATTTAGTAAGTTATATTTTCTTTTTATTTGTCTATAAAAACATATAAGAACAGTTTCAACGGAACTATAAACAATATAGAAGTGACATTTCCTGTGGCTTATTTAAGCTTTCGTTTCTCATGCAACCTATAGTATATTAATTGATTAGAAACAAAGTAAAAATGTTTAAAAGGTATTATGCATGTACTATTGTATTACAGTAATACAGAATGTAAGACAATTTATAAAAATATATACTGATTAAGAATTAGAATTTCTTTTAACTTATATATGGAATTTTATATTAAAGTACATTTTTCTATTCCATTATTAAAATTATTCCAAAAGTTTATTACTTTAAAAACAAAGGATCTCAGAGAAATTGACCGATGGTACAGAAGTAGAGTGAATCTATTGCGAGTGAGGTGCTGATGGTTACTGGATATGATTTGGTTAAAAAATAAATCATCATAATTGCAATAAAATGTGTCAAATAATGTATTTTCATTAGTTAATATAATAAAAAGAAATATTAAACAAGTTTCACTGGGTCTTTAGATTTTTTTACTATATTTTTTTTTTACTATAGCTATACTTTAAACCCCACTAGGGATAATTGAAATAAGAATTTCGAGGAAGCAAATATATTTTCTAGAAGATTTGGTTTGGTACTAACAGTTCATGAAAATTATAAACTTATTTGAAACATGAATTTACTTTTATAGGCTATCTGCAGAATGTGTTTAAAATGGCTGCTGGAATCCTCTAGGCGAAGTCTTGCGTCTTCAAGACGTTCTTCGTCACCCTCTCAATTGTTGCTACGTCACAATCTGCAGCAAACACATTCTATCAGATCTTGAATGGATTCAGCCCTGCCGAATACACAATTTTTCGTACTGTAGTCCAGAAATGGAAAGCAAGATGATAAAGTTCTGGATTGTGTGCTGTCCAGAAAATCTCAGTGCCTCTGATGATAACTCATTTTTGAAATTTTTCTATAATAAACTACTTAGCCACCCTATAGTACAATGTCTGTGAGTAAAGTCAAGTAGCAGGAATCATCAACTGAGACACGACGGCCTCGTGATTGATGAATGCATGGATGATAAAATTTTACCGTCCACAAATTAGTGCAACAAAAATGATTACTTTTCCTCATTTCTATCTTTCCATTCGGCAATATTACGTGGATTCTTGGCTGCAAATTATGATGCAGCAATATTTGAGAGGGTGACGAAGAACGTCATGAAGCGCGCAAACCGACAGCCATTTTCAGCAGCTTCGGTAGAGAACATTTAAAAGTATATTCATTGTGTTTCAAATAAGTTTGTAATGCAATAATTGTTAGTAACAAACCATATTTTCTAGAAAATATATTTGCTTCCTCAAAAAAATCTTCTTCAATTATCCCTAGTGTGGGAAAGAAAAAAAACACACTGTACAATTACAATAACCAAAGTACAATCTATTTTCAGTGCTAGTTGTACCAACTAATCAAGGATGAACCAACAGACGAATAATGTGGTGGCGGAAGTGGTCAAGGAGCTGTTCAACGGATTGGCAGTAGTCACAACCGCCGTATTGGACGGTGGGTGTAACGTCATCCAAACCATTTTCAGCGGCTTGAATATGATGCTGAAAACTCTGTTCAAAGGGACGGCAAATGTGTGTGAGGTAGTATGTCCGCCTGTCTTCGATAACCTAAAATTGGTCATCGAGATCATAAGAGACAACTTTGAAATAATGCTGAAGTATTTAGATGCAGAAATGATCAATAAACTGCTCACAACCTTTTTTTAGAACAATAAGAAATGATTTGAAAAGAAAACACCTGTATAGAATTATCTAAATAAATGTGGAATAATTAAAACCTTCGTTTATTTACAATTTTATCTGTTATGTTTCTCATTGCATAGACGAATTTTAATAAGGATAAGGACATTCATTGATGAATAAAAAAATATATATACATCAAGCCCTTAGATAATTTCCCCCAGTTAGGAATTTTTTAAATATATTTACCACCATTTAAAAAATACAGTAACGTAGGTTTATAAGCAGAACATGTGTTTTTTTAAACACATAGTCACGCCTTCCGATACTTTCTGAACGTCATACTCATTAGGACATAGTGTGTCTGCACCTTGGTGATAAATATCATTTATTAATTAAATTACTTTATTACAATAAATACTATAATTTATCGGTAAATTATTTATAGATATTTACCGCCTAATGATGTTTTCACAATTCATTCTTTTCAGTCTTACAATCAATCCAAAGATTTGTGGAATGTCACAACCTAAAACTGATGTCATTTGTTCAGTTTTCTAATGTACAAAATTCATTAGTGTTCACTTTAATAGTTTGAAAGAAATGATGTTAGACATTTTAAATTAATGATATATCTTAAAGTTTATTGTTCTATATGACAATGGCATTGAATTTGGTTAATTTTTGTTCTTTAATTTTGTTATCTTATAGAGTTTTCGTAAGATCAATTTATTTTATTTTAATTAGGTATTCAAATAGAGCTTTGTTTTTAAAATCTGTGAATTAAATTTTCAATAAATAAATCTAATTGGAAATGCCATTTCATTTCTAATACAAAATAATTTGAGAATTATATATTTGAAAACTACTTT
Organism: Caprella mutica; assembly: GCA_947561585.1. Lineage (NCBI taxonomy): Eukaryota > Metazoa > Arthropoda > Malacostraca > Amphipoda > Caprellidae > Caprella > Caprella mutica. Next base: position 168,911 of record CANNZV010001307.1, on the reverse strand, counting down.
GTATTAAATATTGAAACATCTACGAGAGGGAGATATACAATATACCAACTTCCATATTCTAAATGATATTTGTATATAATTATTTTAGACCATTGTATAACACTATTGAGGAAAGTGTCACTGTGATGATGTACTATCAGAGAAAAGAGTCACTGTGATGATGTACTATCAAAGAAAAGAGTCACTGTGATGATGTACTATCAGAGAAAAGAGTCACTGTGATGATGTACTATCAAAGAAAAGAGTCACTGTGATGATGTACTATCAGAGAAAAGAGTCACTGTGATGATGTACTATCATAGAAAAGAGTCACTGTGATGATGTACTATCATAGAAAAGAGTCACTGTGATGATGTACTATCAGAGAAAAGAGTCACTGTGATGATGTACTATAAGAGAAAAGAGTCACTGTGATGATGTACTATCAGAGGAAAGAGTCACTGTGATGATGTACAATCAGAGGAAAGAGTCACTGTGATGATGTACTATCAGAGAAAAGAGTCACTGTGATGATGTACTATCAGAGAAAAGAGTCACTGTGATGATGTACTATCATAGAAAAGAGTCACTGTGATGATGTACAATCAGAGGAAAGAGTCACTGTGATGATGTACTATCAAAGAAAAGAGTCACTGTGATGATGTACTATCAGAGGAAAGAGTCACTGTGATGATGTACAATCAGAGGAAAGAGTCACTGTGATGATGTACTATCAGAGAAAAGAGTCACTGTGATGATGTACTATCAGAGGAAAGAGTCACTGTGATGATGTACTATCAGAGGAAAGGGTCACTGTGATGATGTATGTACAATCAGAAGAAAGAGTCACTGTGATGATGTACTATCAGAGAAAAGAGTCACTGTGATGATGTAGTATCAGAGAAAAGAGTCACTGTGATGATGTACAATCAGAGGAAAGAGTCACTGTGATGATGTACTATCAGAGAAAAGAGTCACTGTGATGATGTACTATCTGAGAAAAGAGTCACTGTGTTGATGTACTATCAGAGAAAAGAGTCACTGTGATGATGTACTATCAGAGAAAAGAGTCACTGTGATGATGTACTACCAGAGAAAAGAGTCACTGTGATGATGTACTATCAGAGAAAAGAGTCACTGTGATGATGTACTATCAGAGAAAAGAGTCACTGTGATGATGTACTATCAGAGAAAAGAGTCACTGTGTTGATGTACTATCAGAGAAAAGAGTCACTGTGATGATGTACTATCAGAGAAAAGAGTCACTGTGATGATGTACTATCAGAGAAAAGAGTCACTGTGATGATGTACTATCAGAGAAAAGAGTCACTGTGATGATGTACTATCGGAGAAAAGAGTCACTGTGATGATGTACTATCAGAGAAAAGAGTCACTGTGATGATGTACTATCAGAGAAAAGAGTCACTGTGATGATGTACAATCAGAGGAAAGAGTCACTGTGATGATGTACTATCAGAGAAAAGAGTCACTGTGATGATGTACTATCATTGGAAAGAGTCACTGTGATGATGTACTATCAGAGAAAAGAGTCACTGTAATGATGTATTATCAGAGAAAAGAGTCACTGTGATGATGTACTATCCGAGAAAAGAGTCATTGTGATGATGTACTATCAGAGAAAAGAGTCACTGTGATGATGTACAATCAGAGAAAAGAGTCATTGTGATGATGTACTATCAGAGAAAAGAGTCACTGTGATGATGTACTATCAGAGAAAAGAGTCACTGTGATGATGTACTATCAGAGAAAAGAGTCACTGTGATGATGTACTATCAGAGAAAAGAGACACTTTGATGATGTACTATCAGAGAAAAGAGACACTGTGATGATGTACTATCAGAGAAAAGAGTCACTGTGATGATGTACTATCAGAGAAAAGAGACACTGTGATGATGTACTATCAGAGAAAAGAGTCACTGTGATGATGTACTATCAGAGAAAAGAGTCACTGTGATGATGTACTATCAGAGAAAAGAGACACTGTGATGATGTACTATCAGAGAAAAGAGTCACTGTGATAATGTACTATCAGAGAAAAGAGTCACTGTGATGATGTACTACCAGAGAAAAGATCACTGTGATGATGTACTATCAGAGAAAAGAGTCACTGTGATGATGTACTATCAGAGAAAAGAGACACTGTGATGATGTACTATCAGAGAAAAGAGTCACTGTGATAATGTACTATCAGAGAAAAGAGACACTGTGATGATGTACTATCAGAGAAAAGAGTCACTGTGATAATGTACTATCAGAGAAAAGAGTCACTGTGATGATGTACTATCAGAGAAAAGAGTCACTGTGATGAGGTACTATCAGAGAAAAGAGTCACTGTGATGATGTACTATCAGAGAAAAGAGTCACTGTGATGATGTACCATCAGAGAAAAGAGTCACTGTGATAATGTACTATCAGAGAAAAGAGTCACTGTGATGATGTACTACCAGAGAAAAGAGTCACTGTGATGATGTACTATCAGAGAAAAGAGTCACTGTGATG
>CANNZV010001307.1:0-166120 GCA_947561585.1 Caprella mutica | reverse complement strand
GGGGGGGCTGTGATGCGGTGAAACTTAATACGACTTTGCGATTTAATTTCTTGTCATTTACGTCATCCAGAATGATAATTTAATCATTTCATTATGGTTGGCTGGAAGGGAAAGCATCAAATACCAACACTCCATTGCTATTCATTATACATGCATTAGTATAATTTACAAACAATTTATTGGTATAATATTCAGTTAAAGGTATGTGATAATTTGCACCTATTCTCACTGTACATTTTTGAACTGATTTTTGGTTCCACTGGAGATTATTTTATTGAAAATTTTATAATTTTATTTCTTGAATACTTTTCGTTTGTTGCCTTTAGGTTACAAGAGAAATGTAAAAAACTACACATTAATTCATACCATTTTATTGATAGTATTACTATTTTATAAATCATTTCAAGCGACGCATCAATACTCAATCTTATTCACAGTCATTTGAAACGTGGTGTGTTTGGCAAGTTATATTGATGAGTAAGTGGACAATAATCGCATCTAACATCTATAATAATTTATGCAAAGTATTCATTCATTCAGACGCTTCATTCAAATTGCATGACTAATAAATGTTACCGAACTACTCATTTTTATCAAGTATATGTGATTATAAGAAATACTTCAATAAATGTAGAGAACTTCAGTTTGTTTTTAAATTGTCTAATGTTTTGGAACGCTTTTCTATTTTGTCTTTAAATGCGCTTTGGGAGCGAAGAAATTATGAACTTATTTCACAATTTAAATGGTGAAATCTATAATTTTTTCAGCACAACATTCATATTATTAATCATGGAACATTTCGACAAAAATACATCCACCATCTACAGCTTATGGAAATACAGAAATGAAATTAGATAAAATAAATTATTTATCGTAGATATGAACAAACAATAAAAAAAAAGAATTAAGAAAATATTAAAATGAATGCAAAAGGAGTTTCAAAATATTATGATATATACTCCTGAATTATGAAGGAAACTATACATACACACGTGCTCAAATAGAGACTCTTTAGTCCATTCCACATATACACTAACACATTACTTTCAGTGTGTATGAATGTTATACCTGGTATTATACCATCTATTCACTAAAATGTTATTCCATGGTACCTATGCTAGATGGAGAGCAAGGCAACCCGTTCTTTATTATTCGTACGGAATAATGTGTCCTAATTTCACTTCTCTCCCAGAGACTAGGTAGCATAGTGAGTACTGGGAGACTCACTTCTCTCACCATTACGACAATCTTTCATCATTTTGCTTCTATTTATCACGTAACATCGCACAGAATCGCTGGTTTGAGCCAAGAGGTGAAAATACGCAGGAGCGTTAGGCCCATGCTGTACTAGCAGATGAAACGCAACGTTTTCACCGCCCAGTCTAAGCCTCTCAAAATTCAATGCGTTTTTTTAACGCGGCGTTTTATCTGCTAATATAGAATGGGCCCTCCTGTCTCTACAACATCTCGTAACTAAAAGAGAAGTAAAATTTAACACTGCATTTTTCATTGTACTGCATCTAATATGCAGGGTGATTAAAAAATGAAAAAGGCTTTTTGAATGATTATATATCACGAACTATAAAAACCATTCTTTAATATTTTTTGGTATATGAAAGGCAATCTTTTTCTCTATTAAGGGACGAATTCATTTTTTGTGTGTGACATCAATTACAATATAGTTGGTCAAAAATAAAATCCCGTTAAGTAACTGAATAATTAAGAATCTGTTTGTGGCTACTTGTTTAAAAAACTGTGAACTTTGTAGAAATATGTGAAAATAAAAAAATACTTGTAAAATTGTGCTAACCGTGAAATATAACTGTGAAGATGGAGCTCCTACCCATCACCGCATTATCGTTCGTGATCGCCTCAGTGAAGTGTTCAATCATTGTGTGATAGGGACAAGGTACTGAGTGGCCCCTCTCACAATCTTCAAGAACTGAAGAACAAATAATCGCAGAATTTGAAGAGCTAAGGAAAACTTGACTGATTATCAGCAGGTCTAAAGGGACATGACAACAGGAGCAGAATTGTGCAACAAGAGGAATGGAGAGTACATGGAAGGACATGGAGACTAAACTAATTATTGAATAACATGTTTGTGAACTTGTTAGCTGCATCAATTCTGTTTTTATGAACATTTATTTCAATGTTTAAAAAAAAGAATTCCGGAAGAGATTTGATATTTTTGTTTTAAAAAAATTCGTCAAAATATTATCCTCGTATACAAAAAAATATTAAATAGAGACTTATAGTTCGGAAAATATTATCATCCAAAAACTCGGTTGACTTTTTTGAATCACCCTGTATAATGTACATATCTATGGAGCACAATGTAGCAAATCTTAATAAAATCATTAGAGCTCAAACAGCAATAATCATTCGCTCATCTGCTAGAAATGAACTCCTAATGACTAAAACACAAACAATAAAACAAGATAGAAACTACAAGTGAGAAGAACTCAGAAATAGGAATGTTTTTAAATTGACTTTATCAGTAAATTATCGATACGCAAAGAGCCACTTCATCATCGTTAAACTCTATTGAAAATATTCTAGTAAACTATATGTTATTATTGCTTAAAAAGTTATAAGTTCTCTTTAGAAACATTCCTTAAATTAAAATGGTAATGTGTTGCAACCTTAGAAACATTATATTGATATAATTTTTTTTAACCACTAAAAAACACTAAGGGAGAACTTCATAAAAAGCTAAAGCTCATCGTATTAACATGTTTATTTGCAAATTTGAAAGTAAAGGGGTTACCTTATAACACTCTTAACCAGAACTCTAAAGCCCCAGATAATTTCATGACAAAACTACATTAAATACAGGGCTGAACAAAATGAAATGCGGGAATATCTTTGATTTCGTAAAAGTGCAAACTGTTGGAGCTCGATTGGATATGTCGTTAGAACTTCAATCACTCACATTACGGAACTGTTTTTTTTGTCGAGAAAAACATACAGAAACCGTAAAAAATTCAGAAATTGTTAAAAAAAATTCAGAAAGGGACCGACGAGTATTAAACGTACTGTGATGAAAAATAACCAGTCAACAGCAGCAAAAATGACTGCTTGCATTGAATCATCACCTCAATAATCCAAAAGCTCTACGAAAAATATTCTGCAAGAGCTCATATAAGCTACAACCAACCATAAAAGATTGAAGAGGACATAATGACAAATACAGTTTTCTACTTTTTCCAAATTCTTGGAAAGCATAGAAACAGGCTTCATTCTTCTTATAGTGGAGCATTAAAGTGGGTTATTGATGGTTAGTGCCTCCGAAGCGTGAAATTCTATCAATACAGCAGTTGCCCTGCATGGTAGAATCAATAATAAATTATCCGATAGTCCAAAGTTTATGGTCTGTTGGTGACAGCATCTTTGATCAAATTATTCAGAATTGTTTGCAGAGCTCATGATTGTAGTATTTTTGATGAATAAAAACTGTACTTGATTCGATTCATGAACCTATTGAGGTTAGGTAGTATGTACATTTTTTCTAAAACTTTCAATCATTTTGTTCATCACATGTACAGAGATAAATTAAATCTATAGCTCCCAATTTTTACTCTGCAGCTATAAAACAGTGTCAAGTGATTTGTAAAAAAGATGTGTACTGCGGACGTTTTTATGAATAATGACTATTATCAGAAATATTTAATAAATCTATTTAATATCAGATAGTTTTTCATTTTCAAGTAACACTTAACTGGAGAGAAGATGGAGACGATAAAAATAATATTCACAGCACACGAAATGAAAATGAAATAAAAAAAGGTAGGAAGGTTGTTAATGGATGGTAAAGTCGAAAGTGGATGATACAGAGTGGAACACAAGGGATGCAACATAAAATAAATAAATATCTTAATACCTAAAAAATAATTAGAAATAAAAAAATTATTTATAAAAAAATCATTTAAGAGCTAAAAACAATCTATGTTCAGTGAAGCCTGTTGTCGCGATTGTATATTTCTAACCTTTTCTTCAGATTGTCTGTAACTATCGGTAATATGTGTTAATTTGCCTATTTTCCTCTTTGATGTTTTTCGTATATTTAGTTATTGTGTTTTTTTCATGAATACTTTCACTTAATTACGGTATCCCTATAGGCTATAGATTACAGTCGGGCAAGGTTATTGGTTATGTCTGGAGAACAGTTAACTTGCTGGTGAAAGAATTTTACAGTAATTTTTATCGAAAACTATATGAGCAATGCTGTCTATGACCGTCACTGGAGAAATATATCTCAATCTTATATATTGAAGCCAGATATTTGGAAATATATTGGTATGAACAAGCTGGTGCCACGAGTCACACATCGAAAGAAACAATAATTCTCCGAATGAAATTATTTCTCGGTATGGCGAAGTTGACTGATCTAATAGATCTCCGAACCTACTCATACCCAACAATTATCTATTGGGATGATACGAAGATTGTGTTTGGTCAGCATTTACTATTTTGTAATCTAGCTTATTCGCATAATTCAAAAAAGAGTTCAAACAAATTGCCTGAAATTTGGTGGGACGATTGGTCATTTCTAGGATGGACCATTTGATTAGAATCATTAGATTTTGGGAGCGATCGGGTCAATGATCAAGGTCATTTATAACTCAAAAAGTATTCAAACAAATTGCCTGAAATTTGGTGGAACAATAATTGGTCATTATCAGGTCAAATGTCACGAATAGGTCAAATTGATTTAAGCTCTATGAGTGCCCGTTCTAGTTTATTCTATTTAATGAGACATCCTTTCTGGTTTATCTTGTAGAGATAAATATTTGTGAAAATCTGTCCCAGGCTCCTTATAGCAGGCTCCCTGCTATAAGGATGTGCTTGTGGTGATGAGCGAAGTGAAGTCTGGTGAGTTGGAGTATATCCTACCTTGACAAGGAATAGGACAGAGTTGATAATTACAAGAGACAGAATTGATGGAGCAAAAATGTTTATACGATTGTGTTTACTTCTATTAAGTCACTTCAATAGATTTAGTAGTTACTGTGAAATATGGAAGTACTTTTCACACGATTACTCTTAATAAAAAGCAACCTTAGTACTGCATGGTACATATCTTTTTAATTATAGAAAATTTTGATTGTCACGCAAACATTATCAACTATGTAAGAGATCTGAAAAGGAACATAAAAGTAACAGATTTATGTTAACATAAAATATAATTTAATCTATCAGGGGATTTCTTGTTTGCTTCTTAACCATTGGTCATATCGCAGACGTCAAAAGGAAATTAAGTACAAGGGATTCGAAAGAAGCATTCCAAAAGTAATGTGGCTAAATGAACAAAGTCAGCTACCAACTATCGGTGACAGAGCTCATGGTTGCAAATAAGCTACTCCGTGAATTCAGTCACTTACTAAGGAAGTGACAAGAAGGAACCCAAACACCGGTAACTGAACTCACGGGAAGAAAATATAGAGGTTATAACAAATCTTAAACATGACAAAAAATGAAAGAAATCAATAATTCAATTTACAACAACTCGAACCGGAAACGATACAACCCCCCTTCACTTCCATTCACCACATGCAGCTTCAGGACAGATCCCAAGGGGCATTCAAATATAGAAATTAAATAAATATTAGATTATGTAAAAGATTATGAATAAGAAAGAACTGTGTGAATTGGTTAGACTTGATTTGTGTTCAAAATTATGGGTGATTTTAAATTTTCAAACTGTTAAAATTTTTAGCAGTTAAAATATTTTAAACTGACCTAAATTGATGAACGAGTCGCAAGTGTTCAGCCTACCCATGGCGATAGGTCCTCAGGTTAGATATCTATTCCCCGCATGATCCACTATAGTGAAGCTTGATGTCATACTAACTACTATGTTATATGATCTTTGGTGATAAATGTTCATCAAATCAATAAGATAAAGAAAGTATTATATAATTTAATGCCCTTTCCAGTGATAAGCCTGCGCAAATTGCCAGTGCAAATTGCTAGGAAGAAATTCATCGAGTCGATTGCAACAATAAAAAATGGCACATCATGAAAATATATGAATTTGACAGAAAAAAAGCCATAGCTAACTAAAGATTTATAAAATCATTATAATAATATGGTGGAACAGTAAAACATTTCACTAATATTATAATCTAAAATCTGCAAAAGAATTGTATTAATAAAAGATTTAGAAAAGCCATTGTTATTTAAGAATAAGGACCTGAAAAATATTCTCATTTCAAATGTAAAAATATTGCTACATATTTTGCATTCCCTAAAAATCTTGAGCACAAAGACAGGTCTTAAAAATATCGAAAGTAGTCACTAGGGGACGATGAGGCAGGTTTATTATGGTTCAGATCTTCGGGGACAGGAAAAAGTTTTATTTGAGTAGAAGAAGCGGAAACCTCCAGCTAGGCAGAAAGAGACAAAGAATGTGTAGGTGGTTTTAAATTTAACCTTGATGTAAAAATGGTTGACATTGGTGTTCTTACTGTGAGATTTCTTCCCATGATTCACCACATCAGTGGTGAATGGTGATGTTATAGAGTGGTTAGAGCACCTCAGTGGTGAATGGTGATGTTACAGAGTGGTTAGAGCACCTCAGTGGTGAATGGTGATGTTACAGAGTGGTTAGAGCATCTCAGTGGTGAATGGTGATGTTACAGAGTGGTTAGAGCACCTCAGTGGTGAATGGTGATGTTACATAGTGGTTAAAGCACATCAGTGGTGAATGGTGATGTTTCAGAGTGGTAATAAATAAAGGATCAGCACTAGAAATTAATTATACAAATGATTCAAGAAAATAGTTTTAGATATTCTTATATAGGAAGAAAATAGAGCCCTGTGCACACTAGGCACCGAAAAGTGCTCAATGCGACACGTGAGTCACATGACAGTGTGTACGCACAAGGTATGACGAGATGCTGCACATTTAACTGCCACTCTCTACATAAATTTCAGATATGGAAGACGAGGCTTTTATTAGATTTTTACTTATTTGCATATAAAGTGTTTACGAAAAGAAATTATTTGGCTAAAATGTAGTTACGAACAATAATTATTGTTCCAAGACTTGATTTCAAGTGACACGAAAGAAACTTTTTCAACAACTTTCGAATGCCTCCATTGGCATTCTATTTTATATTGGAAAAAGTTTCCCATTGATAAAGAAAATGGATAGAATCCTATGTGAAACTGGAAGCTACTATACAATTCTTTGGTACTGTTGCATAATATTAAAGTGTCAGATTGCAACTGGAAGTGCAGCATCACGCACTAAATAATGCACGCAGTCTTTTCTGCACAAAAAAGTCTACTATAGTTGACAATGTATCAACGATTTTAATGCGTGATGCTAATTTATGCACTATTTGTACCTACTGTGTTCTGTGCACAGGGTTTTAGAATCAAATATAGAAATTTGATAACAATTAACACTATATTTGATTTTAAATTCAATACAGAGATGAACGAATGAAGCAGATTTATGAAGGAGGAAGGAATATTATTATTTCATCTATTTAGAGAAATATTTCAATACTTCCCCAAACTTTCTACAATATAGTTAATCCTCTTGGAGAAAATTGAGCTCATGAATAAATTCATTGCTTTCAAAAGTTGAAGAATAACCTTCGAAAGGAGTCTTCATGGGAATATCAATATGCAATTTCCTATGATAAAGAAGGTGTGCTTATCAAACGAGGTGTTGCGCTTCTTTTTCATGAAGAAAGGCTAACGAAATCACGGCATTGGATTGAAGAACTCTTATCCGGTATTCATTTAATATCACGATATCACAGTTATAGAAAAATAGTGCAGTTGCGTGGAGTGACTAGAAATACGAAACTGCAGTAAGCATCTAGTCCTATAATTTCCCACACAGTTAATTATGATCGAATAGATAAAATGTACAATTGGTAATTTTCTTAACCCCATATTAGTATCGAGCTACTTCGGTTGCTGGAATAATATTGCCCCCTCATCTCAGCTATTCCTTCACTTTAACACAATACAAATTAATACCTTTACTTTAAAGTAAAATAATTAAAACAGCTTAAAGTAAATAAAACATTTAACTGAATATTCTGTTACTCTAAAAGAAACAAGGAGAGATAAAGCAATAAGACTGGTTGGTATTTCCAGAACTTAAAGGGGCTGTAAACCTTTGAAAAAAAACCTTTCCTCTCTTGCTGATAAATCAATTGAGGGACATTAATTATAGAAAAAATGTTGATATAATTTCGTTAATTGACAGATGATAATGTAAACAAAACAGATCGCAGCGTCGATACGGTGAACATCCCAGTTACATGCATGTAATAGTATACATTTTTTCTGGTTGTATATACAGGGTGGGGCGTAAGTTTGGAAGCAAATGAAAGTGCATATTATAATCCAACCAAAAATATATTTAATAATTTACAGTTATGTATTATTACATAAGGGTTTTAAGAATTCAAAATTCATAAATTTATTCAAAATGTCCCCCCTTGTTTTTAATAACAGCCTCAAATCTCCTCCGAACTCCTCCTACTGCGGCACGCAACTGTTCTTGTGAAATTTCCTTCCAAGATCTCTGGAGCGAACGCTTTAAATCATCCACACTGCGATGGAATTTACCACAGGCCTTTGATTCAAGAATGGACCATACCGAAAAGTCCATAGGATTAACATCTGGGGAGCAGAGAGGCCACATTTCTTTGGACCAAAACCGTGGAAGATGGTCATGGCACCAGTTTTGAGTGACATTTACAGTATGTGAAGTCGCGCCGTCTTGCTGAAATGTCAATAGAGTGTCATTACCGAAGTGATCCTTAGCTGACTCCAACATCGGCGTCAAAATAATCTCAATATAACATTTAGCATTGATTTTGGCGCCTTGTTTCACAAAAATTAAAGGAGATCTCCAAGTTTCTGAAAAGGCGGCCCAGACCATTACTGAAGCAGGTTTCATGGTTCTGTGGACAGTTTTTTGGTTGTATGGGATGTCTTTTGCACTTTTACCAATTATTCTGTCATTCCTCCGGTTGTGAGCCATTTCCACTGTGAAAATGTTTTCGTCAGACCAAACAATTTCACCAGCCGTGCCAGACTTCAATTCTCTCAGAAGTGCTTTGCTTCTCTCCAATTTCTTTTTCTTTACAGCTTTTGACAGAGTCTGTCTCTTTTGGAGGGTGAAAGAGGACATCTTTAGGTCTTCTTTGACAACTCTTCTCATTGTTCTGGGACTCACATTAGCTGTTTTGGCTAACAATCGTATTGACCTTTTCGGGTTCCTCCTGATCTTCTCTCGGGCATATTTTATCAGTTGTTTGGTGCGTTGTGAGCGTGCTCTACCACTTCTTGGACGATAAGTCAAGTCTCCTCTCTCATTAAAACGCTTCACACACTTCCAAACAGTCGATCTCGCTATTGAGAGAGTCTTTGAAATGACGGAATCTGACTTCCCGGCACGGTGTAGAGCAATAATGGCTTCTCTTTTGTCTGACATTTTTGAATTGACTAAATTTTTGTAAAAAATAACACTGCCACGACATAATGTAGTGTATCTACTATAGTTCAAACCCTATCACCTACTTAGGAACTTATTTTTGAGAATTATATTAATGTTTGAAAAATTGCTGCCAAACTTACGCCCCACCCTGTACAAAAAAAAAATTAATAAAAAGTGCCAATGTATCATATAAATTCACTGCCCTTTAAAACTATAAATAGATTACCAACTTACATTAGATTAATACTCTTAAAATACGTTATACATATATTACGTCTAACACAATACTAGAAATACATGCACTTCTCATTGAATGTCCTGTGCATACCTACAACATTATCATTGGTGTTTGGTCATATTCGTAATAGCAAGGACTGGTAAACAAATGAAGGCTGTAAAGTTTAGGTCTTTCTAATCATATTTGTTATTTTTTTTTTTCAAATTAAATTATTGTTTTCAATGTTGCGGTGAATTGAGCTGCGGAACTAACCATGCGATGAATTTACGTTACACTATGATTTTATATATGTTAAAGAGTTATGAAGTAGGAAACACAAAACTAGGCTGTAAGAAAGACTAGAAAAAATACAAAGCCCGGTTTCAATTTGTATATGTACTTAAATTCTTATATAACGAAGTAATATAAAGTTATGACTATGAATCTAGTTTATTATAGCTTTGTTCTGATGGAGCGAGTAACAATTGTAGATACTTCAGTGTTGGGACAAACAGACAACAATTGGTACTTGGGCATTTTTTTTAAGTCAAATAATTCTTTAGAAATTACATATTGTTCAGTAGATTAACAAATAATTATATTAACTATTTATTTGACTGTTCAGCGGCGAATACACTGAATTAGATTAATCGTTTTCCAGATTTTTAGTTGAATTGTCCAGATGCTGCGGATACGAAATTAGAAAAGAAATACAATGAAGCTTAAAAAGTCTTAATTATAATTCCACAAACAATTATTGAGACGGGGATCTGTATCGAATATTGTTTCTGTATCGAATATTGTTTCTGAATCGACAATTGTTTCTGATGCCTTTAATATAAGCTATTTTAATAAACTAAATTAATCTGTTTTGATATTCATCTCATAAATCATGAATAATACATACTATTATTGAGTGAATCTTGCGTTTCTAAATGAACAACAATTAATTGCTATAGCATAAGTTAAGAATTGAATAAAGTATGTTATTGCTTAATGATAATCATTGGATTATTTTAAGCATTCTATCGATAATAATAAGAAATATTATGTTCTTATTCCACTTACTTACTTAATATATTAATACTATATAAAATACACAGACATTGCAATGAAGAAATATCATAATGGATTTTTATATATTGAATTATGCATTCTGGCTACCTTCCAGTGACAAAAGTAATGAATTGTCGTCGCAGAGAGAGATGTATGACTGTATGTGTTCTTTAAACTTCAGCACGCATTGCTATTAAAGATGTACTGCTCTCCATGCTTCATATAAAATTCATCTCATGTTTAGCTTTGAATACTGGTCTGCCACTAATTTAAAAAAGAACTATAAGTATATTCACAATTTACTTGCTGTCAGCTCTATAATGGAACCTTATTTCTAACCTTTTTTCTCGCACTCGGTAATGTTGCTCCGCTCGTGTGGAGGGAATACTTGGAATATCATGCAATTATTTCGGGATTTGTACAATAAATGGGATGCTGATGATAGATTGTCGAAATATGCAAATACAGTCCTGGCCAATAGGATCTGGACAGAGGATGTGAGAATATACACACTCGCATATAATGGTAAAATGATCCTATTGTAGAACATATATATATGAAAGTATACTTCTTAGAGTGAAATGTTATCAATAAAGTATCGAAAGTGATATATTTTGAATACTTCTAACATTTAGAAATAGTTTAGAGTAAATTTAGAACAACTATACAAAATGTGTACCGTGTCATTCAAACTGAATGACACGGAACACTGAAAAGATCCTTCCTATCGAAAACTGAATATCTCATTCAGTAGGTATATGAATGGAAGAAATAGATAATATAGAAGAGCTCCTCTAATCCGAACATCTGAGAACTTCAGATTAGAGAGCACTGTTCAGAGTCTAAGAAGTATTAGTCTTAGGATAAAAAGTTATTAGTGATGTCCCTAGTTATTTACATAGTACAGTTTGCTTCTTCCAATACTATACTCTTTCAACAGAACAGATTTATTTACTCCGTTATATATTTTTTCAGTAACTACATGTTTCGCACGAAAGTCAAAGAATTTTCATCCTATTTGAATTTAGTGACATTAAAATTGGAGAAGATATATCATTCAAATTAATTACAATCCGCAAGGGTACAAAAAAGGTAGAGCATGCTATGACTTCCGTGATGATCACTTCCGTGCTAAACTTATAAATTACATGGTCGCACAATAAGTCTATAACAAACGTGGACCGACAGTTGGGCACGCCGATAATTGGGCCCAGGACAATTGGGCCCCAGAACAATTGGTCCCACGACAATTGGGCCTCAAGACAATTATATATTTTTCAATTTTTTTCAGAGTTTACTGTATTAACTTAATTAAAGACCATTGCTACTGTAATAACTAGGTTTGTGACAATATGCGTTTTGTATAAAAATATAGTCTTGAGCATATTTAAAATATTCTCGTTATGAAAAATAAATATTTTTTAATAGAACATATTCTTTTCATGAATAAATACTATTATTCTTTTAAACTACTATAATTTTCTGTTCCGAGATAGGTCATGTAAGCAACAAATTTCCTAGTTACAGTACCTCTATATAGTGAACTCCTGTGAAGTAAATGAGTTAGCATGTAGCTAATAGAAAATAAGAATGTAGCTGTTTTAGATGAAGAAACAATAGAAAATAAGAATATAGGTATTTTAGACAAGCCGGAAGTGAATTTTTTGAAGCCTGTTCAATGTTTAATATAGAAGAGGTTTATGAATTATTATCACAAAATGTATTCTCATAATCTCATTTTATCCCAACAACTGTTCGATGTAACGTATAACCTTTACAATTTCCACCTTTTTTACCAAATATTTTTCTTTGTCAGACGATGTATACTACACATTGGATCCATATATCGCTTGTTTGCAGGGCACAATAACAATGTATTTTCAAGTTATCCATATAGACATATAAATCATAAAATACTAATTAGTTTGGTAAAAGTTTCATAATCATAGCTCGAAAATGTACCGCCAGAGAGGCTAAATGTTCTATAACGATATACCATTAAATGTACGTACATTACATGTACTAAAATGCCTCTCCTGAAAAATTGCTTTTATGGAGTTATGACAGTGTTGTCGCAAACAAGCGATATGACATGATTCAAAATAATACGACTTATACAAATACTTCAAAGATTTTCATTACATTGAAACATGAGATTATCATCCAAATGTGAATTAAGGAGCTTGCTAATTATATATCTTATCAAGTATATGAATCGAATTGAAAATATGTAAACATATTTTTAGAGAATATAAAGCATATTTCAAAGTTAATATTGTCACTTCCCTAGTAAAAACAAGGTAACATTTCTTTATTGTGTCTTCTGCCCAATTTTTTTCTGGGCTTAATTGTTTTGGAGCCCAATTGTTGGCGGGCCCAATTGTCCTGGGCCCAACTGTTTGTGCACCATAACAAGAACGCATCGTGACCTATTTCTACGTTCTGAAGAAGAAAATCACAAAACGAACCATTGGCAATGGCGATTCCGAAATATTTCACAAATTAGTTAATTCGTGATTACTGTGTTTAATTTCCCTTTGAAAAGGATATGCCTGTAAAGTGTTTTATAATTAGTGTATTTACGTTAATAGATACTATATCAGTTTTAAGAATTTAGTTACTTGGTATTTTTAAACAACTAACTAGATAAGTACTTAAATTCTGGGTAACTTACGTTTTCAACCTTTCATTTTCCTCCTGCTCAGTTTTCATGTGCAGTTTTGAAGCTTAACCATTTAATGACGAGATAAAACTTTAGGTCTCCGATTTTGATGAAACCTCTTATCTTTAAAAGGTCAAAATCATACAAAAAAATGTTCATTCACAGATTAGTTGCCGAATAAATGGCTGTGATCATAATATAATCACGTAAATTTCAATAATATAAATATTTGTAATTGTAACGAGGCTAATCCTTCAGTTCCTACATTCTTTAATTCGTATTGAATAATCCTCTTAAACTTCAGGTCGATGAATTCATAATTTACCTATTCAAATCTTACAGAAAAGGATTTGCAAGGATAACAAAAATTTTAGGACATCAAATTAATGCTGCCACTCCTTGAACCAAAAAAAAAATTACTGAATGATTGCATAAACATAAAGTGAGGGTTATACTTAACATGTCCATGACAATTTTGGTACAGAAATATTGTTCAATTACAAATGACAGAGTTTTATAATATGAATAATTTTGCGGGATCATATGATCACGCATGGTATTAAAGGGTCAAGCCACCTTCTAATATTTTCACATGATAAATTAAATATGTACTAGATAGATAGTATTGAATTAAATGTGAAAGATATATTACCGAAGCAACCTCATGAGTTCAATATATTCAATCATGGTGTTGTTATTGGACGGGAGAGTGTCCCAACAATCTACCTAAATATTACTCTCCCGGAACTATTCTTTTGATCAACATTATAGGTCAATTAGCTTTTCAAAATTTCAACGCGCTATATCTAGGCATATATATATTCTATAAAAGATAAATTATTAACGTAAGTGAAATTAAGCACGAATACACATTTCTTTTTATTTATATATTTATTTAACACATTTTTTTTAAGAATTCAATAAACATAACTCACCAAAACACTCATTCACACCCATACATAGACACATCGACAATAAATAAGTGCTATCTTTCTATATAAATATACTTTCTATATAAATACACTTTTTCTATATAAATATAACTTTCTCTACCGGTATAAAAGTTCATTTTTTGTTAAAATAATTGAAGGACGTACTTATTAACTGAAGATTATTTTATTTCAAAAAAAATATTAAGAATTTATAATAAGTAAGTAAAGGAGAGACTAATTTGTTATCTTTTATCTTCGTCTCACCGATGGAAACCTATGAAGCCTGGATCTTATAGTTCATCCAGAACTTGAGGGAGAGAGGGATGAGAACCCTCCAAGCTTCTACTATCCGAGTACCCAGTTCATTTAATTAGGTGAACCAAGATGGGCAACGAGAAGGGGTCTTAGCCTCTTAGGAAATGAAATGATTAGACCAGCTTCCACCAACTGACTCCTCAGTACACCCAAATAACAGAACTCTTGAGTGATAACAAGAGAACGAGAGGGAGGGGGGGGGGGGGAGTGTTAGCTCAGTCCAGGTCACTGCCCAAGGTTGGAAGGCCTGTGGGGATGGGGTACTATGAGAATAATGGCATTTCTATTGCACAATATCACAAGATACCTAATGCATTACCCATTTATAATATAAAAATAATTTTTGGTAAATACTTCATCATAGGTTATATTTACTATTTTAAATATTTCGTTCAAAACTTTTAACTATTTACTTTATATTTATATGTATTTGTTTATATATCAAAATTGGAAATACATTAATTATTTCATTATTTTTTCACAAAACATTAAATAAAAACTATATCCTAACATCGCCACCGTATACCTTTTAAGAAGACCAACTCTAAGCATACATATAATGGACCGCCAGTGTAGAGGAATAAAGGCTCCAATTTCAAGGGGACTTTAATTAAAGGGCCATTTAGTCTACGGTAGTCGCGGCCGACCTTTCTCTGGCTTCACTCAGACACAGGTAGAACCGTATAGCTATAGTCCAGCAAAGTATCCGAAATACAAATTCCTCAGGTTAAAAATTTTGAACTACTTAAACTTTAAATCTATTTACATACCAAATATACTAAATAGAAAAGCAATTCATAAATATACACTAAATAAACGTTAATAATTCCTATCAGATAACTATCTTCACTTTCTCCAAACACTGAAAACTGATTCACCGCACGGAACTATAGGAACAACCTAGTTCCACTGAAAGATACGACAACTGATCACAATATAATGCTACTGCTTCAAAACTATGATTTTCCGATTTTTATCTTTAGAACACCCAAATTCAATTTTCGAAATAAATTCCTATATTTTTTTCATTAGCCTGGATTTCCAAACAAATTTATATCCCCTTTCAGTGTGACAACTTCACTTTAGATTAAAGTGGATGAGACGTACACACAGACAGCACTGAGGCCATCAAGTGCCATACTGAATCCCAACCTTAACCTAGTCCCACCTAGGTTATTCAGAACTGGTCAGTTACCACTAGTTCACACAGGACAATCCCACTGGGTTAGTGCCCTAGTTTATAAAGGGTGACCGAAAAGACCTCCACAGGAAAAAGTGTACAGCAAAAAATGCCCACAAGGAGCATTCCCCATAAGGAAAAAATCCACAGGTATAAAATCCCACTATGAAAAATTCACATATCTGCAAAATGCTTATTTAATGTTTAGATAATTATAAAGCCGTGATGCAGTTTGTTGTGTCCGCTAGTTTGTTATACAGAACATTTTCTTATTCTGCAATAGAACTCCTCTTAGGTGAACTACAACTACTTGACTATAATTGAGTCTACTTCACTGTAGAGGATTTAACAAATTCATAGAAAATTGGACATTATTTGGCAGACTATACAATTTTTTTAATTAAATCCATTATACAGGGTATTTCATTTTTCAGAACTCTAAGAACCAGAATGGTCCACCATGCAGGACTTCATTATAGAGGAGTTGTTGTACCTGAAGAGCTCCTCCATAATTAAATACAACAAGTTTACTATACAGAAATGCATAGAAAACTGATGGCCATTTTATGAAATAAATATGTTCACTACACAGGCTTGTTCTTTACTCAAGATAATTCACTATAGAGGATTTCATTATAGAGGAGTTGGACATAATACACAATGCGGTAAAACTCCTCCATAATTCGTTTTTGTTATGTATTCATATGGAGATGTAATATTAAATTCAATTAATAAAGATTATTATAATCGTGTGTGTAACAAATTCTATAAATTATTTTTACACCATTATTGTGTTTTTTTATGTGTTGACATCTTTCCGGGAACCGCCATAACTATACTTCTTAATCTGTAAACCAAATATTTATAACACATTAAATAACTAGTGTCAATAAAATATGTATATACCTATCTCATTTGAGGTGAATTCACACCAAATTTGATATGGTGACAAGATCTTAGATTTACCACCAGCGAAATCAAAAGAATAGGCAGGTATAAATTTTTTATACAATATAAATTTTAAAACTATTCAAGTTTCGGTTCTCTGAAAGATGCCCACAGGAAAAATAACACAATACTATAGGTGAAACTTCAATTGTTACAGATATACTACGCATATCGGGAAGCCTGTTCCCAACTCCCTACCAGGTCATTATACAGTGCAACTATACTCTAAAATTACCCGGAGAAATGAAATACCTTGCATAATTTATTTATTTAAGAAAAAAATGTGTGTAATCTTCCATTAAATTTTGACAAGTTTTCAATAAATTCTTTCTTCAATTTATTGACTAGTTTTCTATAAATTTCTCTAACTCTCTACTTTGAACTTTTAACTATAATAGAAATCATGAAGTGCGCAGTACAAATAAACTAGTTGATACAACAAACTAAATTACGGTTTCATACCAAAACATTAAATAAATATTATGCAGTTGTGGGCTCTTTTCCTTGTGGGCATCTTTCCGGTCACCCCAAGATACATACACATGTGTTAAGCAGTAAGCTGAATGAATGAAAAACTTTATTGAAAGAAAAAATACAGCAGTTTTACACAACAATAGGAAGCATACGTTGCACAACGCAATCTAAATAAAATATCTAATAAGCTAATTTTGAATTTTTGTACAATAATACATTTAAATTTCCGTGCACGGACATTTCGTCTAACGGACATTTCGTCCACGAATTGCTTTATTTTGTATTATATTCATTGTGTGCATTTATCTTATATATTATATTATTTATATATATTCTTCAATATTAATGTATTTGACACCCTTATTTGATATGGTAATTTGAAATGTATGGTCTTTGCCTAAATTCATATTGCAATCTATTTATCCTGTTGGCCGGCATCAGTAAAATAATAAAAGTGAAAACTTTTTAATGATATACAGGAAGGCCCCACTTTTATTACACCCGAGTCTTATAAAATCTATAATAATTACCTGGCATGTTTTGATGTTATTACAGTACATAAACATAGAAAACGGAGACATTTTTGTGGTGTTTATTTCACAGTAACTACAATAATCATCAATATTCAATAGTAGTATTCAGATTAGCTAGCTATAGGAAATTAGATTTCTCGGAAATCAGAATGGTTCTGAAAGCATCTTTCCGGTCACCCCAAAATGAATGAATGAATGAAAAACTTTATTGAAAGAAAAAATACAGCAGTTTTATACAACAATAGGAAGCATACGTTGCAAAACGCAATCTAAATAAGATATCTAATAAGCTAATTTTGAATTTTTGCCACACTATTGTTATCTAGCAGAAAATTAAATGTAATATAGTATAGAAAAACAACAGAGACCGTAACACGTTTCATAATATATAATTTTCAGAACAAAAAAGTATTAGAAGGTTTGGGCAATTTCCAAAACATTGGAAGGTATTTGTAAGCTGTTACCACTCTGTAGTCTGTATTTCATGGGAAAATTGTGACATCTCAGCCACTTTTTCTGAAAATAAATCTTATTGCAAGATTTCATACATTTATTCCCTGGTATAAACATAATATTATTATCATCAATTTTTACATACATAAAATAGAGAAGACTTCATGATTACTGTGGAGTCCTTTTACTTACTTTTTCAAATGGCACTGTAACCAAAAGGATTTTTCATTGAATTTTTCTTCTTATTTTCATCAGTGTTTCATAAAACAGACTTCAAAAGATTGACTCGTATATTTCATTTATGGCTTTGTAATATAAGCGCAGCAGTTATACGTAACATAAACTATTTATTTCAACTTTGTCTTCTATATTAAGTATAATTGTAGAAATAAACTAGAACTTAATACTGATATAATAGAAGTCTCATTATAACAATTTATACATCAATGAATGCCCACAAGAAATATGATTTTGTATCATAAATAAACTATTGAACGCTATTTTCATTGTGTTTTGGTATGAGTATTTTGGGTTTGGAAATAAAATAAAATAGTATTCAATCTAAACTCGGATTTTATATAAAATCAATTTGTATTTAATTATGACGCAATACCATGCATTGAAAACAAGCGCTGTGACGCTATTATCATCAGTTATTATATTATATTATCTAATTAAAAGATAATGTAATCTTTTCAATTATAAGGAAAGAGAGGAAGAGTCACTTAAGTGCCACTACAAACAAACATTGAAATAGAAATATAGTTAGTGATGCACCGACAACATTAGATGACTTTTAAGTAATTCTACTATTTTCTTAATTAAAAGAAATTAAAGGTTTTTTAAATTAAATCAGCCATTGTATTTTAGATAAACGTACGAATCAGGATAATTATCTCGCATTCCATATTAATATTAAAAAATCATACTTAGTTTTCCTGAAAAGCTTCAGGTTATAACTACAACCTGTTGTTTAGATCCTTCAATGGCGGCCTGTAAGTTTATAGATTCCAAAAGTATCAAAATCCTTCATCTTGTCTCCAAAATCACATAGAAGTCCTTCTCCACACCTTCCAAAAATATCCAATGGACCTCAGCATTTATTCCCTGGACCCTGTAAGAGGATTATTGGAAAATAAATGATAATTATTATTTATAGGTACTTTCATAGATTTTTTTACTATGTTGTTCTTTTTACTTTTATTCAGACATCCCACCATTTTTCACTACTTCAAAGTTAACCTGCATCATACTATATGCATTTGATATTCTCATACACATGTTCCAAGAGCTGAATGTGTTTCAGTACGAAATTAACACTTGACGCTTAGAGACACTAAAGTGCATCACTTCAAACACTCAAGCTCTTGAACTAATAAGTAAAGGCAGACCTCTCTTTCATTACGAAAATAACGACTCAGACTTATCACAAATGTAATAAAAGCGAGCCATGACTAAAGTTATTATATAACTGTAATTCCTTTATTATTTCATTTTCGATGAGTTAGATTAAAAGAAAATGGTTCGGATAGTAGACTTAGCGAATATTGCTGTTCTTGTTGCTAGAATCCGCCTGTGAAAGTTCAAAGTAGCGAATGAATTAAAAATATTAAATTTCAACCATAGCTTAACTCTCACTCAGTATTGGTGAGTAATTAGTTTGGTTATTTGATTGTGTTACATTGAACAAACAGTAATTTTATTCACTGTGAAATCATTTTGGTAGTCTAAGGTAAGTTCCAACTTAATGGACGGTTTCACATTTTGTAAAACGTACGCAAAAAATGTGTAATAATTATCGTTTAACTTTTATTTTAATTGGTATCCATGATTTTATCAGCTAATTCTGACATTATACGCTTCAGTCGTACTCTCAAGATCATATTCATTCATTCTAACTGTTAGAAAATAAAACGTTATATAATATGATATATCAACTTAATACAATAATTATATAGTAACTTCGAGTCATGTCTGTTACAGTTTTTAGTAAAACGGGGCCTGCCTGTTGTACAATGTGTATATCGAATGATATTTGATGCACAAAAGTGTCTTGTTTTCAGGACAATGCTAATAATAATGACGTGAAGCACCTGAATTTTTTGAGATTTTTTCTAAGTTAAAAGCATTTAAAGTGAAATTTATAATCGGTGTCCAATCGCAATAATGAATAGCGACATCTCTTAGATTGAAATGCAGATTTTAACTTACACTCTGGCAGGTTTTGCATCCTCCTCACTTAGTGGTTCAAGTTCAGTATTAATTAACATTTTTATTCTATACCTCAAACAAGTTTTACATCTTCTGTAAAATAAAGAAAAATGGAAACGTATGTGCAATCTTAGCTTCAGAAAATAAATGATCAGATTGGAGACTGAAAAGTGATAAAGATTGAAGTGACTCGAATAACTGTAATTTTGTAAGAATAAATTTTCATTACAGACGATTATAAGAAGACTAGGTGGCTAAAAATAGTGTTTGGCGCATATTGATTCTCGATTCATCAAAACACTGAAATGGAAACAATATTTATATGTCACTTCGATAAAAAGAATTAGATTAATCAAATATGTATAATAATCTAAAAACAGAATGTTAAAAATCAATATATTATAAAAATATTATTGTAAATGTAAGTTATACTTTATCATAAACCTTTATCAGATTATCTAAGCAAGACACATAATATGCAACCTAACTAATCATATTAAAGAAACCCCATCATTAATTATAGTGAGGATGAGTAGAACTTACGTACATGAACCACTGAACCATAGAGTAGAAAAAAAAAACATTCAAGAAAGTAGTTATATTTGAAATTATAAATTCTATTATCTAATTGATACTATTGCAGGAAACAGTAATATAGAGCTATAAATTATATTATATCTAACATATTTATGATTATTCACTCCCTGTTCAACAGTAGGTGTTGACGTTAGCAGATGGCGATTTGAATTGACTGCCCAAACAGATTTTGCGCATCTTTAATATACGTACATATTACCAAATAATCGAGAATACATTGACACGTTTTTTATACCTGAACTGAAAGACTCATCGCTAGCTGTCGTTGCCAACAAGCTACCCACACCCCACTCTATCACAATTTTGCACTCTTTACTCTCCACCCCACCCCACTCTATCACTCCACCCCACTCTATCACTCCACCCCACTCTATCACTCCACCCCACTCTATCACAATTTTGCACTCTTTACTCTCCACCCCTCTCTAGAACTCCACCCCACTCTAACACTCCACCCCACTCTAGCACTCCACCCCACTCTAACACTCCACCCCACTCTATCATTCCACCCCACTCTATCACTCCACCCCACTCTATCACTCCACCCCACTTGAACACTCCACCCCACTCTAACACTCCACCCCACTCTAACACTCCACCCCACTCTAACACTCCACCCCACTCTAGCACTCCACCCCACTCTAACACTCCACCCCACTCTATCACTCCACCCCACTCTAACACTCCACCCCACTCTAACACTCCACCCCACTCTAACACTCCATTCCACCCGAATAAGATCACATCGTTAGTTCGTTACCTAAGTATAGGATACCTTTTTTCTATAAATCTTTAAGTTTTATTAACATCTAGATATGTTTTATACAGTAGTAACGCTTAACA
Source organism: Caprella mutica (assembly GCA_947561585.1). Classification (NCBI taxonomy): domain Eukaryota; kingdom Metazoa; phylum Arthropoda; class Malacostraca; order Amphipoda; family Caprellidae; genus Caprella; species Caprella mutica. The sequence goes on along the minus strand of CANNZV010001307.1, from coordinate 144,227 downwards.
GGAAAAGCGAGACTCTCGTAATTACTAAAATGAAAGGAATTTTGCCAGCTAGTTAAAATAATGGATATGTAATTTCATTATATAATTTTTAAGTTTGTTAATAAAATGTAAATGCTCTTTATTTTAAATGTAACATTTTTACTACTATTATAAGTCGGAGTATGTTCGATGCAGCCGCTACTTCGATGAAGTTTGATTTATTGAAAATCTTCAGATGTAAGCATTTTACCAAGTTAAAAAATTAAAGGTCGAACTTATTATATTAGTTAGCTATTTTGCAATATTCACGCGGTTAATATATATTTTGAGGGTATTTTTTCTAAAAAGTTTCACACGTGGCCACGGGCGCTAGGTTTGTCTGCATTATTGGGCAGTACCCAAAGGCAGCACACTAGAGAAGTTCAAAGTAGTAGGCGGACTTAAAAGGAGGTCCCCAGAAAGATGACAAAAATTATATATAAATTCATATATTTAATCACTTTCTATAAATTATTATATAAAGTGTAAGCAAATTTGTATTTAATCAAGAAAATATACAAAACACGTGTTTCACCTTCTTTTTGCGCATTCATGTGGAGATCTTTTTTTTTGCTGTGTAATGCTCTATTATTTCTGTTTATAAAGCATTAGCAGTGTGTTTATTCTATTACCGTGTTTCTGTTGATTATGATCAGTTTTGAATGTTCATCGTTGGTCTTTTTATAAGAGAAATTTTCTGTAGGTATTCTACTTGAGATAGGAGGTGCACACTCTTGTTCTAGACACGAATGCTTGCCTTCACGGTTAAAGTTTGTTATTTCTAATTAATATGATCCTGAGCTTCCTGTTATTTTAGAATATTTTCTGACTGAGGGTTAATTCACTGACTGTGCGTGAGATGTTGACATTCATTATAATGTTGATGTTTATTTATGTTGTGAATGCACCAAATTGTTGTTTCATTATATTAATTTCAATGTCGAATGGCTTTCGATTATTTCATATCTTCTAGTTAAGAAATAAAATGGATACGATTTATAATTCCTTATTCAGTTAAACATTCGGATTTACAAACGCTCTATATTGGTAAGTGCATGTAAGAGTTCATTCTCACATTTATGGTTTCTCAGTCTACAGATTTGCCTCGCCAAACTTTTTGAAATGGATTCAATTTTATGAAGCATTACAAAGACGGTTTCGATAGCTGCCAATGGCTGAAGTTTCTAAATTCTCTTGAAAAGTAATGCTTATAATGCTATATCAAAAGAAGATGGCTGTGATAGAGTGAAATGCTCATAACTAATCGAAACTCTTTGATGGAATATAGACCCGAAAGAAATATTTTCTACTGAATATAATTATGTTGTTATTTGGATCACAGATTTATTTAATCCCATTTTTATAGGGTTTGCTATATTAAACCCTACTTACAGGATATATTAGATTATTTTTTGCCCTTTCTCTTGGATAGAGCAATGGTTAAGATATCGCATTAAATATTTTGTGTTGGGTAGATTTCATTTACTACCAACTCTTCATTTTCCTCTTCCTTCAGTTGTGTAGTCACCGGTGCTATTGTCCCTTTTCGTCACTTTCCTTGGTAAGTGACTGAATTCATGGAGTAGCTTTTCTGCATCCAAGAGTATTGTCTCTAACTGGTGGTAGGTGGTATTGCTCATGTACCATTACTTTTCTGAACGCTTTACCGATTCCCTTGTATATAATTCCATTTTGATGTCAGATATATATATGGACTTTTGTTCCGAAAGACACGTAATAATTCAATTAACTGATTTCTAATCCTGAATAGACTGACTGAGGAGTTTGAACTCGACTAACCGAATTCATTCAATATAATAACACTATTCCTCTCAATCATGGGTAAATAAAATTTTGCACAGTAGGGGAGGATGGTCATCAATGGGACAAAAATCGCAGAAAGATTGATATTTCATTTACTATGGGCAAAGTATGAAAAATAAAAAATCCATGTGTAATATAGATATTCCTTTATAAAATGAAACTAACTCGAATGCTCTCACATATTCTGTTGATTAGAAAAAAATTAAATAAAAAACAAAAAAATTGTCCCATTGTATAACAGCACTGGTGAACAATGGGACATACCCTGGTGAACGATGGGACAGTTTATCAAACTTGTATATTATTTAGGTTATGGTCAAATTTCAAGTTCGAATTATCTCTTCATGTTGTCCCACACTCAGTTGGATCATATAATATCAGTTTAATGTCCTCTAGCCTCACCGATGCCATGTCAGGAACATTTGTAGAATTAAGCTCATTGCAGTCGAATCTTCGCCTAATATATATATTTCGTATTTATCTTTTTCATGCTTATGGCCAACAGAATACGTTTTACAAATCGAATCAAATTCTACTAGTTCATAAACCTTCATTTCCAACGTTTTCGGTAGAGATTTAAGTTCTTCAGACAAATGGATCAGTTAAATTAAGAGTTCTATACCTGACCAAGAACAATAGTTCACAGGCCATCTACGGCGGATACTTTATGAAGTGATTTCGAAGGCCTTATCCTTAGTGGCACCAGCAGAAAGCTCTTCTTTCTCTGGTGTATCCGTTGCAATCATGCTGCGTCTTTTTCTTTTATTAGTGAAATTTGTTTTCTATGCAGTGCTTTGTGATGACCTCAGATTGCTGAAGCCCTTGAACATGGTCGAAAGTCCCGCTTCAGCTGGAAGCTCTGTTTCTACAAGAAGCCCTGAAGCTACAGTTCACGTTATTGTATCAAAAATAGATATTTATTGATTCATATGGAGTAACTAGACAGTTTGGTTGACAATAGGGCACTGTCCCATTGTTAACCAAATTTTCTGTCCCAATGATCACTATGACGCCATTTTGAAAACAAATTGGTATAGCAGCTCAACTACAAAAGTAAAAAGGCAATCTTTCAATATGATCATATTTTACATATTACTTAATGTTATGTAAAAATGCCGTAGGCATTATCTGTTAAATTAACAGATTTATAACAATTGAAACATAGTACGAAAAATTTAGTTTCCCCACCTCTAAAACACGTTTTTGCTTTTACACAGGGCTGACTGCACCCCGACCGCTGAATGCAATGCGAGTGAATGCACTGAAGTATGCCTAATTTACCACTAAGATTTTGTTGAAAATTACCCTCAAATAAAAAAGTTATTCAGCATGTCCCATTGTTCCCAGTGTCCCATTGATGACCACCCTCTCCTACATATATATGATGAAAGCTATGTACTGACAAAAAATCATATAATTCGAGCTACGGGTTTCATAAATATCATTGTGTAAAGAATCCTCTTAAATTTTGTCAGTCCAATTTGTGTTAAATATATTTTGCCTATGTAAGTAATGTTCAGTTATTATATTGTCTCATTATTTTATTTTATTTCAGTATATTCTGCTGTCTGATAAAAACATACATTTTGGAATGGAACAGAGATGCAAACGGTAATAAGAGAAGAGCTACTAATTAGAGTGCACTGTAACGTGGTTATGCAGCAACTAACTTACATAAGGAAAGTACAGCACGAACTAAAGTGCATGAACAATGCAATTACATAGATAGTTATATTATAGGTTAACAGAACAATTTGTTATTAAAACATATTCATATCTAGTAACTATAAATAAAGCATCGTTATATTATAAGTGTGATACGTTTGAATTTAACATATCTCTCCTATTTTATACCTCTTTTTATTTACACAACCTTACTTTGTTATTTGTACATCTGTATTAAAAGAAATGCCACTCATTCATTCTCAATATTGAATGGCTAAACTAAACAAATATGTTCAAGAAACTGCTATTGAGTACCAATTCAAAAACCATCCAAGAAAAGGCCAACAAAGTGGTCTACATCAAGAGAGGACAGAATGATGAGAATAACTTCTCTTCTGACTGGCTGATAGAAAAAAACTTTCAAATGTAACTTATTTAGTTCGGGGATGTAATTGGAAACGAAATTCATCGCGTACGGTGAGTCAAATAATTGTTGAATTTGATTTCTATATTATCCAAAGGATGCAAAGATTGGGAAAGGCTATTGTTTGAAAAACACGTAACACTGGACAGTGATGATTTGATTTAAGTGATTAGGTTGTATGAAGGAAACTTTGAGGCGAATCTCTTGATGTTTCTCTTAATGAGATGAGTATTCTTTCTTTTGCATTTTATTTTAAAAATTTACAAAATTGGTTAGGTTTCCATTACTCGATAAATCTTTTTGAATCTAGATTTTTAGAACACCATGCGCTGTTTATGAATATATCGTACAGTTCAAGAATATTATCACCCACGTGCATTGCACATAGGGAGAAATTTGAAAAAAATAGCATGAAGCCCAGTACACACTAGGCACTAAAAATTGCTTGATGCAGAACATCAGCCTTTTGAATGGGCATTAAAAAGTGTGCGATGTGTGCACACTAGGCATGAATAGAATATTCACTTTTAAATTAAAAAAGGGTTTACAGAAAAAAAAGATTCGTTTAAAAAGTGAATAATAGAGGTATTCATAAAGAATATTAAATACATAAATAGGTACATAATTTGAGGGATATTGCCTTGTTTTCATTAAACTGATTCAACAAAACAATTGTTTATTTATTTATTACCCCTTTATTTGTATTTTTAAAATTAATTAAAAATTGATTTCAATATTTTTGTGAGTTTTCTTTCTCCATGGTTTTATTATAATCGACCGTTTTTATTAACCACAGACAAGGAAAATCATGGTAAAACTCAATGAGCATTCAGATTACTACTAAAAGTCGCAGCATCAGACACAAAAGAATGCCCGCTCTCAATACTCTCTTCATGGCACAAAAAAATTGCCCGAGTAGACAATAAATCATCCAGTTTTTAGTGTGTGATTCGGAATCATGCACTTTTCAGTGCATATCGAATTATGATATCACTCTTTTATAATTGAGAGCTTATTCCATTACATTATCATATAATAATGATATTCTATTCATTGTTGTTATGGGAAAAATTATGACTGACTCTTTTTTAAGACCGTCCCGCGCAAAAAAAAACCAGACCTTTCCAATGAAAGAGGCCGAAAATAGCGCAAATGTTGGTAACATGAACATATATATATATATAAGAATGAATAACGTTTCGATAAATCATGAGAGTTCCGAATCAGAATTAAAATCATAGGGTTATAAAAAAAGATACGAGACATTATATAATTAATATAAAGGTCTACATGGATGATGCTTCTTCTGCATCTTTATTGTATACTTCGGAGCATGCTTCTTCCTCCACCCTTTCGAGGAGTCTTCTTCTAAATTGTGCTTCTTAATCAATGCCACTTGCTTCGATGGTGGCATCTGGAAAAATGCTTTGATCTTTGAAACGATAACGTCAATCTGCTGCATCACATATCTTTCTGGAAAGTAAAATTTACTTGGTTTAGCACCACAATCTCTCCGTGCTCCCCATCGGGGTAAATTGTCTTAAATCCCGTTAGGGGTAAATTGAAGTTAAATTATTGTAATAAGAGGAACGCGGACACGGTAATAGCCGAGACGTTTCGCTGTAAAAGCAATAATTTTACAGATTTAAAATTGGAAAACGCTTTTGTTGTTTTCTCTAATTATTTGTGAGGGTATGAATTTTCAGGCTATATGAAGCAATTGCGCTATTTAGTTGGAGTAAAATTTCTGTTAGAAATATCTAATTTTGGGTCGGCTTTTCGCGAGTGCAATAAATTAAGCAATTTCTCTTATTTTCCAATACGAATTACAAATTATTTCTTAAGGTTCACAAAATATTTATTATTTTAATGAAGTAAATTTTTTTAATATATACCAGAATTACATTTTATTATAATACTTTTGGGGTCGCCACTCTCCCGGACGGTAAGATCGGTGAGTGTGAAAGGAAGGGAAGGCATTCCCGGCAAATATCCGATCGGACGAAACCAGTAGTGTGAAAGAAGGCCAAATGGTTTAAGGCAGTATACATAGCTTAGACTTGATGTTAGTCAAATTTTGAAGTCAGAATTAATTCAACAACGAATAAAAGCATACAGGACAGTATACTAAAATTATTTTGAGAAAATTATCACTAATACATACCACAAGGGATTAACTTCCATTACTATAATACAATGTTCCATGAAACAATTTAAGAGTTTGTTTTAGAGAGAGCATGTGAAGTACGAGGAAGCACATTCAGTACATATATTGGGTCCATCAGTCTCTCGACTTAAATTCCATCAAACAGTTGTGTTCACACTTTGAAAAATGAAGTAGGATGCACTAATGCTCTCACAACAGTAGTTGGAATTCAAACTTAATGAAGAACTGCATTGGCGATTGGAGAGAAAATTCCACACAAGAATATTTTTTTTCATATTTGACATTTCTTTGATCTGAAGAGGATTGAAAAAATAAAGAGGCAAATTAGACAAACTTATAAATTAGGATTGAGCATTTTTCAACTTTATGAGTTCGTTAGCAAAAAAGTTGCTAATTTATGAAAAATGTGCAAAATCTTAAATCCATAGATACATTTTTTAATGCGCTAGCGAGACTTGGAGAAATTACACCATTTTATGGTTACATAATGTAAAATTTATATTTTTGACTTACTTTTATGTTTAGTACCTAATAGATAAAATTAGATAGATTAAAGGTCCTATATACTCAAAATAAAGTTATTATATTCTTCTAAACCATCATCAAATTTCGATTTCCCCCCAATTTTTAGTCCTCTACCCCAGTCAATAATTTGTTTTCGTTTTATATTGTACTAGCTAAATAACAAGAACTTTTTTCTTTTGAAATTTATAAATAAATTGAAAAATAATAATAAAAGAGCTGACCACGAAAAGGTGACCGTAAAACGAGTTCGACCCTCACCCAACCCATCCTCCCTAACATTGATGGGTGACATTAATAATTATTAATCTCGTAACATAATATGAAAATCCTTCATTGTAATAAAATGAACAGATAAGCCTGTCACGTACGTCGTAACCTACAACTTACACTGAAGTTAGGAGTCACTAGCTTTAACTTCAATAAACTGCTTGCACCTAGTCACAATAGTACAGTTTGACAAATCATTCAAAGTAGCGATTCGTCTCCGGTTGTAACCAGAAGTTGCAGACACTCAGAACTGACATCAATTGTTAGGATTTATTAGTAGAGAGGAAGATTTCAGAAAGTGGCCTGGTTAAGTTTTAAAAATCATTTTTGGGTAGAGAGGTACATCCACCATACTTTGATCCACACATCACAAAAAATGTACCACGAAAAAATCCCTTTTTGGTCATTTTGGACCATTTTGTTAAAAATGTAAAAAGCTGAAATTTTTAAATATTACGGAGTGAGAAAAACTAAAATTGATCTAAAAAGATAAATACTTAACATAAAAAGATGTATAAACACTCAAAGGAAAGCATTTGATAGTATCTACAAAACAATAGAAATGTAATTGTGACCGGTAAACTTTAGCGGAGGGTATCAGTGGGCAGTTTTTAAAACAAACAGATTCCAGATATCTTTTATATTAACCCTTTGGGAGCTGTTTGAAAATGTGAGTTTTTTCTAAAAACAGCCAAATTTCATAAAAAATCAAATCAAAAAGAATTATAGGAAAAGACAGTATTACATATTGGTACCTGTAAGTAATATCATATTTAAGAATTATGGGATTTTGAAATAATTAACGATCCCAATGAGTTTTCAGATTTCCACCACCTTGCATTGATGATTTTTTTTGGTCAAATATATGACAAAAAATATTCTCCACTATTTTACCTGAAGTAGAAAATGAACTGGAGAAAGTATGTTTAATAAATTACTTCTTCGCATAGAAACATTACTTGAATTTAATAAATGTCATGTATGAATGAGAGTTGAGATATATTGTAGGCCTATAGTTTATTTTTTAATTGTGTACAAGGAGCATTCAATTTGCTGGAGTCTCAAAACTGAAGTCTCATTTGTAATGTTTAAAGTGGTAGAGAGGGTTACATGACAGGGTTAGATGTTACACTTGCCATGTTTGGACTTCAGTTGGAAGATGAGAATGTGGATTAGCACCATAGGGATATTGGCCCTGTTGGGTGGCCACATGATGAGCAAAACGTTGCAAAAATTATTTTGGAATTACTGAGGTTTGGTATGTTTTCCCAATCGGGATACGCTCTGATTTATCTGACCATGAACAACGTAGCTCCTGAAGATATGGCGATTGACCTACTATCTGCTGAAGTAAAGGAAGATTTGGTGGAGGAATTATATAATGATCGATTGATCTTACGAAACGATAGAGTTCTAATTGGCATTGAAGCAAAACAAAACTATGTCGCTTGCCTCCATATATAAAGTGAAGGAAGCATATGATGATGGAAAACATAAAATGCTCTAGGCAGATAGAGATCTGTTTAAGAGATTGCTTGTGGCTGCGGCGAGTGGGCGTAATGTCAAATTTGATAATATACAAGTAAGAATTGTCGCCAACGCAATTTTCACCATTAGATTTTCTAGCGAAAACAGACAAAGTGAATGACATCACTACATTTGGTCAACTCGGTGATATTTTTGTCAAAAATGAGATGAACCAACACTAGAATCGATGTCCTATTTGACAGATATATGACGCTTTAATCAAATGAAACCCGCAAATAATCAGTTAAGCCACTCTGCCAGTTTTGACCCCTGATTTTTGGGTTAGGACATTCTGTTTATTTGCCCTCCAATTTATACTTGATGTTTAATAATAAAGGGATTTTGTTTTATTGCACTGGTAGAAAATCTGTTTCCGTGGATTTCGAGTTTTCACATTGTCCCTTATATTAATTATGTTCGTAATTTTCGTTTTACAAAATTTGGTTATTTTTGAGAAAAACCTTAAATTTTCAAACGGCTCCCAAAGTGTTAATATAAAAGATATTTGGAATCTGTTTGTTTCAAAAACTGCCCACCGATACCCTTCTTCATACTATTCCAAATAAAAACTTGAAAAGATTTTCCATTTTAATAGTCAAGCATTTACAGCATGACCCTCTTCTGACCGCGAAAATGGACCAATCACAATTACATTTATATTGTTTTGTAGATACTATCAAATACTTTCCTTTGAGTGTTTATACATCTTTTTATGTTAAGTACTAATCTTTTTAGATCAAATTTAGTTTCTCTCACTCCGAAATATTTTCAAATTTTAACTTTTTGGCAAAATGGGCCAAAATGACATATAACTGATCAAAGTAGACCCAAAAAAGATTTTTAAATAACTATTTTGGATTCTGCCTATCTACTATATTGCATCGCTGCCAATCTATCATTGGATGATAGTTAGATGACTTCATTAGTAACTTCGTTTGGATAAACTTTCTGAAACTGTTATTGACACTCATAGGCCCGCTTCATACTAGCGTTTCCCAACACCGCGTTAAAAATATGATCATATGGCATGTGTTCACACTTGCGCGTTTTTGAAACACCACGATAGAAAAAATGCTCACCTTAACATTTTTTCTGGTCATGATGAGCAAGAAAGTAATATAATAATAATAATAATCTTTATTGAATAAAAGAAAAACAAGAATTACATAAGAAAAACATTTTCTACATACATTAAAAAAAAGAATAAAACAAATTCTAAAGTAATATCCTACATAACATATGTAAAAAAAAAATTATATATAAATTTTCTAACTTCAAGCCCATATCTAAGTTCGTAAGAACTTTTCGGGCAACAATTAAACTGTTTAGCGATGTATCACAAATAACAATCAGCAAACAGTACTAAAGTAATGAAAACAGAAACATGATTTATCAAAATTATTTAGTGCATCTCTGAAGAGACATATTTACTGAGTAAAAACACCCTGTATTTTTTCTTAAATGAATGGACAGTTGAGGCCTTTTTCAAATCTGAGGGAGGCGCATTCCACAACTTTGGTCCACTATAATGAAGAGACTTCTGGCACTGGGTGAGCCGCTGATACGAGACAGATGCGTTATTACGCGATCTAGTGCTATAATTGTGGTTAGGATAATCAATTGTACCTGAAATATGATTCTTAGACATATGAACTCCAAGTGCAAATTTGTACATATCATTGACTCTAAGTATCCCACATTTAAAGAAAAGTGGTCTAGCATGAGCTCTGTATTCAGATGAAGTTATGCTTCTTATAATTCGTTTATGGATCTTGATTAGAGGGTTTAAATGTGTATCAGAGGCAGCACCCCACACCAGAATTCCATATAAAAGGTAAGGGAACACAAGAGAATAATACATAGTCACCAAAGAATTTAATGGGACAAATAACTTATTAGCTCTATGAAACAGGCCAGAAATCTTGGAAATTTTATTGCAAATGTATTGAATATGATTAGAAAACTTTAACTTACAGTCTATTTTCACACCCAAAAAGCTTAAGCAATCTTCAAAAGCAATTGGTTTATCATCTATTTTCAGAAACAGAGGAGGATCATTACAATATAATCTATTAGTGATGAATAGTACAGATGTCTTATTAGTATTTAGAGAGAGCCTATTGCTAATTGTCCAATCAAGCAGCTTACATAAATTTTCATTAGTTTTAAGCATCAAAGAATTAAGATTCGCATCACTTATGCTAATAGTGGTATCATCGGCGAATAAGGTGAAGTGTCCATCATTGGTGCAATTACTAATATCATTAATATATAAGAGAAATAAAACAGGTCCCAGGACACTTCCCTGAGGTACGCCACATGATATTGCCCTATCACCCGACATAACATCACCAATTTTTACGCTCTGTGTACGTCCATGAAGATAACTACTGAACCACTCCAAAGCCACACCACGAATTCCATACTTATCAAGTTTACGCAATAAGATTACATGGCTTACAATATCAAAAGCCTTTTTAAAATCTATGGCTATTCCAAATATATATTTCTTACTATCAAGGTCATGATATACCTTCTCAACAAAATTCAAAATGCCATCCGTAGTACTCTTAAATTTCTGAAAACCAAACTGCTTTGAATTTATAATTCCGTATTTAGCCAGGTAACCACTTAATCGAGATGCAACACATTTTTCTATGATTTTGCTAAGCAGGGGCAAAATGGATATCGGTCGATAGTTAGTCACTTCATACTCAGAACCATTCTTAAACACAGGTATTACAATAGCTTTTTTTAAGCTGTCAGGGAGTATTCCACTAGAAATAGAGTTATTTACAATGACTGACAAAGGATATGATAAAAAACTAATTGCCAATTTAAATATTCTAGTTGGAGTCTTATGAAGCCCATAACAAGAATTTTTCAACTGACTAGTAAGGGCAATAATTTCCTCCTGAGGCACATGCGAGAGGAAGAGAGAATTTGAAGAATTATAGTTTATATTATCAACAGGATCTTGGTTAGAAATAGGAATGTTAGAATCAAGCACAGAAGCTACATTACAGAAATAGTTATTAAAATGATCAGCTATTCTCTGAGTGTCACCCTCATGCTCCTCATCTATCTTCAACGACGTAATAACTCTCTTTCCAACATTATTCATAAGAAGGTTATTAATGAGCTTCCATGTTGCTTTGACATTTGATCTGCACCCATGAAATGCATCGGCAACATGATTCTTTTTAGCTCTCTTGATTTCATTAGTAAGATTGTTTTTAAATCTCTTATAAAAAGATTCAGTAATAAGATTCTGTTTTAATTTTTTGTAATATAATGATTTTAATTTGATTGAAGCCAAAATTTCAGAAGACAACCATGGTTTACTTAATCTCTTCTGTGTAATATATTTAACTTTCAAAGGAAAACACCTACAGTATAAATTATTGAGAACATTATTGAAAATTAAGGTATCGTTATCAACATTGCCGGTAAATGAGTCCCACGAGAGTCTACTACACTCAGAGAGAAATCTTTGTTTATTAATAATAGAATGGTCACGGAATGTAACTCTAACTAGGTCCTGTTCATTAAATGTCAAATCATTAATAAACATGAATACCAGCAAATGATCAGTATGTTCAAATAGTAATATACCAGACGTTATTTCATTGAATCTATTATACCAAACATGGTCAAGAAGAGATGGCACTCCCATTTGGTTGCCACACGGAAATCTAGTTGGCTTATTGATAAGTGAAGAAAAACTTAGCGAAAACATATCATGAACAAAGTCTCTTATACCAGAACAAGAAGATTCCCAGCCTATAAGATTGATATTAATATCTCCAGTCAAGATTACTTCACGATTTATCAGAATAGGGTCATTTAATAGAGTCAACACATGCTCACAAAAGCGATCTAGTGAACCACTAGGTGGTCTATATATTGCGACAATAACTATTGAGCGTTTGGAATAATTAATTTTCACAGTACACACCTCTATATCATCACCAACAAATGAGAGATGAGAAAGCTGTTCAGAAGACAAAAAATCAGCACAATACAAGGAAACTCCGCCTCCCACTCTAAGAGCACGCCTACTGTGATAGCCAGTGAACCTATCAAAATTAATCTCATTTCCATCAGTGAATGTAGTTTCAGTCAGCACAACAATTTTAAATTCTATATCAAGTGACTGTAAAAAAACAAAAAATAGGTCCTGGTTTATCTGAAAGCTACGTATATTATAATTACAAATAGAGAAACAATCTTTTTGATTAGAAAATACTTGATTGAAATAATCAATAGAGTAATAGTTAGATTCATTCGAAATATCTAAGTTACTAGCTAGATTAATATCTGGATCAAAATCTTGAAATAAATTATCATCCATTACGAGAATAAGAATAATAAATAGATACCTTACACGAATGCAATACAGTTGGGTACACTGTGGTTGATATCACAAGTGGTGAGCAGACAGGTAGCAGTGGTGAGCTTTCTGATTTCACTTCCATACCAAAGACTTCTAGAACATCACACAAGGCAAAACATGTTACTCCATATAAAAAAGTAAACAGCAAATTGGAGAGTCACTTCCTATGACTATTTTTCATCAACTCCTCGGCAGAAACTCCAAAAGATTGACTGTACAGTTCATTCATTCGCTGTAGGCAGTTCACGAAGACTTTCTGAGGACGAGCTGTAGGATTTGGTGGCTTAATGAACACGTAAACCTTTCCGTCACGTGAACCGCATGCATTTGCCTTCTCCGGAAACCTTTTGCGAGCTTGTCTAAATCCATAGAGAATAGAACTCTTCAATGGAGTGAGATCGTCATTGGCATAAAGATCAGCAGGTTTCGCTGACCTACATGCAGATAGGAGATCCTTCTTTACCTCAGTTTCTCGAAGTTTCAGCATAACGTTTCTTCGGTCAGTGATTTGATTCAAAGGTCTCGAACCCAGCCGATATGCAGCTACAACATGTTCAACACGCAGCTTATATTTTTAAACTACGTTTAAGCAGGTCGACAACAGCTTGAGTACAGTCTCCATCCTTAGGCATCACCTCCAAAGAGTGACCAGATAAGATTAAATTGTTACTACGATGAACAGTTTCCAGACTCTCGATGCGGTCTTCCAATGTAACAATAGTTTGTTTCAGTTTTTTGTTTTCAGAGTCGTACTGCTCGAGCCTAGTTTCCATTGACTCCATCTTCTGTAAAATAGTGTCTAATTTAAATGACAAATCACTTAGAGTTACAGGTTCTTCGCTGTCATTGCCGTCAGTGTTAGACATATTCGATGAGCTCTTTTTAGGACGTGGCATTACAAAATTACATCCACTGTTAGCACAATTTTAGATATCGGCACGATTTCTTCTCAGGTGAGACACAACACTATATTCAAAACTAGAGTTAGGAAACGTGCATTGAAGATAGAGAGATACAGAGCGACTCAGACACCTTATGTGTTTACACTGAGGGTCAAAATTACTGACATTCATTGTCAAAATATGGCATGATAGGGTTACGTTCTGAATTATCGAACAGTTCCGCATTTTCGATCATAAACAAATAACGAGTTAAAATGTCATATTAATTATTTACTTTTTCTTATATGATCGAATATGTGTAACTGTCCGATAAATCATAACTTGCCTAACTTTTACAACTCTTATCACAATTGCCAGGGACCCTTTTTTTCGGGGGTAGGTAATGGTGCCAGTAGGCCGACGCCACACAAGTACGACAGGTTAAATTTTTCCGTGTTATTTCTGGTTTCATTTTTTGATTAAAATAAAAAATATGATTAAATAGGTGTACTCATTTAATAACTAATCTAAATTATAAAATAATTTTTAATTTCTTTCATTTTTAATATTTTATATTCCTCTTCAATGTAGTTTGTTGTATCCGTTAGTTTGTTGTACTGAACACTTTATGCCCGATATACATATATTTTATGTAAAATCAGTAATAAACTACAAAAGTGTACTAATGAATAGTAACCGAAAATGATAACCAAATTGTATACAATCATTTTTCATTTTCTATTTTTCGTCAAAAGTTCTTTGTATGTATGTAATCCCAGCCAGCAGTGAAAAAACGATAATGTGAACGGTACAATGGACATTCGTATCCTGCTAAAGTCCTAGCGTTTAAAATTCTGCTCTTATTTTAACAGGAGACAGAGCTATGTTGCGTGAAAATTAACACTGATGCAGAAAAAAACATAAGTGTGAAGGGTTCCGTTGAAATCAAAGCTAATCTTTTTGCAATGAGCATTTCACCTAACGCAAGTGTGACTGTAAATGACCTTACTGGCATTCAAAATCATCAACCTTTTCTCCCTCCGTAAATTCGAATATTATCAAATGTTTCTCTCCAATTGATTGAAACCCACAGGAAAAAAATACTTATTAGTTGGAAGAATAAGAGAATAGGTTGCAACAAACAAACAAACAAACAATCAAACAAACAAACAAAAAATGGTGCGTATATGGAAAATTGGGCCAAAGTATTTTTCAGTAACATAATTGCAAGTTGACTGGATTTGTTCGTCTATGCTATATTTTTTTCAATTTCCAGATGTGGGGATGCATACACGATATTGAGCTCTGCAACTAATTGTGATACGCTTCTGTTATTACTTTTTCGTGATGAATCATTAGTTAATCAAACGTGAATGTTCCAGATTTCAATGGGGGAACAAAGGAACTATTCTTCGCGTATTATTACCTCGTCCTCGTATACATCCAACTTACTGTAACTCATAATACGAAACAACGTCGTGCAGGATATCATTGTCATTGTCAATTTCTTCAAATCCATATATCACCACATCAGTTGAAAGGAATGGGAAGTGCAGATTACCATTAGTTATATACCTCTTTCTGTAACCGAGCTCTGTAATTTTTCGGTATAAATTTGAACAGATAAATAAGCATCTTAAACGCCATCGGAAAATTGCCTGAAAATTGTTAATTGCATTCTTTTCAAAATCTAGCATAATGGTTTCTGGATCTAAAGTAGGTCTAAATGCATATAATTTCAATAATAATAAATTATAAGTATCCCCAGTTTTATTGGGTAATAGTTTATATAGACTTAAAAATAAACTTGGCATAATACACGAATGTCAATGGTAAATGAATTGAAGAGCAGCATTTGAAAGTTTCATCAGCGCCCCAATGCTTGTAATGTAAGAGATTGTTCAGCCCTTGTTTAGTGGCAAATAAAAACACGATTTATATCATATTTTCCACTGCCATATTGAAGGAAATATCTGCCATCTCTTTAACATTTTATAATTTTTGAATTTCGTAACCGTAACAGTTTCAGGGAATTGATGTAGCTCTGTTTTTTTGACGATATCGTGTGATCTTTCTACTGAGAAGAGACATTGATGGTAAACGTGCTTTTACAATTACATTGAGGTTTACGGTCATGTCTGCAATTATATTTATAGAACCTGTTGTAGAAGCTATTGCCGAGGTCTTCATTTCGCACATTTTTGTCTCTCTCTTTACCTCTCTATATTTGCCTCTATAGTGATAATGCATTTACACAGTGTTGTAAATCACTCTCGGTCCGTTTTGAAATAATGATGCACAATATAAAAACTAATTGACATGAGTTGCTGAAATTCCGTGACTTAAATTGTCTATGACGTTTTTACATACTATAAATTATTAGATAAAATAATGCAACAAGTTTTTAATTATTAGTTTTATATAATTTTTTGATCAAATGGGCCTCTGTAGCCTGGGTTAAGTAAAACTGCTGATGTGTCACATCATCAGTCACACTTAAAACATCACTTATAGTCATATTAGTTATTTTCGGTGCGAATCAAAATGTGACGTTACAACGCATATATGTTGTGAACTTGCAGCGGTATAGGGATCGTTATCACGCTAGCATTATTACTACTTACAGAAAACCTAGAAGCTGACCAATGTTGAATTCTGAGTGAATCCTTTGGTCAGCTTCTAGGTTTTCTGTAAGTAGTAATAATGCTGTGGGGATGATAATTTTATTTATATAATTTATTTTCTTTATATTGCAGGAATAATGATTTTATGGTAGGCTGGGTAGGTGTTCTTCTTTTATTTTCAATCCACACGTTGGTACATAAGCGTAATATTGAGAAAAATCGAGAGCCAGGCTTGAACCTGTAAATTTAATTACAATTAGCATAGTCATAGCTACTTTATCATAGAAAACTCTATCAGCGCTAACATAGAAAACGAAATGAAAAAGTAACTTGAAAATACTACAGAAAAGTGAATATCATTAATTAATGAGTTTACTTTAATATTAGATTATTTATATTAATTAAATAAACACTTAATTTCATTTATTTTATGGTTTTACGATATAATAATGAAACGTTAAACGGAAAGGAAAATGGCGTGCGTGATTCGCCGTGCCTGTAGTGAAAAGAAAACTGGCTCAACTAAAAATACAAATAAACTATTATACATACAAGAAACCTGGTTATTAATAAGAAAAATATAATGTAGATAACTTCCTAAAATAGTAATAATGTATTTTATTGGACTTACCCCTTTAAGGAAAATATTATACAGGAAATATGAAGAGAATAGAAGGCAGCCACAATCTTTTACTGTTTAAACTTTTTAAATGGCGAACTGCACATAAAGCTAGCGGAATAGAAATGGGAAAGCTGAAAACGCTTTGAAATAAAGTAAATTTTGAAATACAAGAAATGAATAAATTCTAGAGAAGTTAAATAATTATAACTAAATAAATGAGATAGCTACATAACTTCCCTCCGAGTTAGCGGAGCTAAGAAGTTGGTATGTTTGAAAATCTAATAATAATGGAAGTCATTATGTTGATTGAAGGTCACTTGTCGTTTCCTTCTGCTTTTTACGATTATTTTATTGTTGCTATCTTCTTGGAGTTCTTTTTCTGGTTTATTTGATGTTGATTCACTTACTGGAGATTCTGATTTTCTTAAAGGATTTTCTGATGTGTCACTAGTGGATTTTTCTTGCAGTTGTTTGGTAGGTGTTGAATGAGATATAACAGCAGGTTTTAATCTGTCTATTGATACAGTATTTTCTTCTCCACTGTTCATAGTGATCTATGAATGTTTTGGATGGCGTTCTTTTACGAGGTATGGTCCAGAGTATGGTGCTTCTAGAGGTTTTCTAACACGATCCACTCTCAGCCAGACGTGTGTGCATTTCTTCAGGTCTGAGGGAATGAACGCCTTGGTGTTTGAGTGAATGTGTCCGTTAGAGAGTTCTTGATAATCAAGTTTGGTCATTTCTAAAGCGATCTTTTTTTACTGCATCATGGCTCAATGGTGATTGGTCATTTGTGACTATTGGATTAGGAAGGAGAAGATTAGAACCAGTGAGTGCAGTGAAAGGAGAAAATCCGGACTCGTTTGGTATGCTTCGCATTCCTAGAAGGACTACGGGGAGAGCGTCAAGCCAGGATTCTTTTCTTGCTGTAATTGCTGTTTTTATTGTTCGATGGACCCGTTCTATCATTCCATTGGTTTGTGGATGATATGAAGTTGTTCTTAAGCGATGGAATAGTTTAGGTATTCAATCGGAAAATGATCAGTAAAAGGTATGATCTTATTTACACTCACCAATCTAGAAAAACGGCCAGGCTGATGTTCCGAGATTGGTTTGTATACTGCTTATGCAGATACTGAGAAGCCTGGTAGGGTCACTTCAATCCAACAGGTTCAGACCTGTGAACAAAGAATAAAATTAAAAAAAAAAAGACCCAGGACAATTTAGTCAATATTTAGACAAAGTAAAAAGATTTGCCCTTGTTAGTACCTAAATGACGCTAATGGTTTATACCAAGGTCGGTACTAACCTTAGTTACTGTTGAGTAACTGAATTACCAATGCAAGAGAGTCACTGGCATGAGGTGCTAACGCCTTGAAGGTTGGCGAGGAACTGGTTTGATCTCTCCTACGTCACCTCTATATATAGCCTGCGGGACGGGAGACATGTCCAGACCGAAAGGCTAATAGGAAACATTATCGGAAACTTTTTTTTTTTTGTCTTTCCAGTTCCTCTTAGTTTTTTAAACCACCCAACTACCGCATCGTGAGGATATCCTAAAGCTAACGTACCGAGGTAAATACTCTGCTACAGAATTGACCTTTGCTTTATTAACAAGTGTAAAGAGCTAAATTATTATTTCCATTCTTTTCCACTTGAACCTGTGCTTCTTCTGGGGTTCTTTACCCCTGAAATGGCTTTTATCTGGCTAACTTCATTGAATTATTATATTGCTTTAATTGTATTGGTCTCAACCTACTTGAAATAAATATTAGTCTAAAATCTCTGATTTTGGGACTCTTGGTAAACAATTTCTGCTTGACGCATTAATTTTTCAATGTAATAAATCTTACAATAATTTTGAGATACTTTAATGTGGTAAAGCAAACTCTTAACCGTTTCTTTAATTATTTTAGAATACTCCACAAATGAAAGCTACATCGGCCTGAAGTCTACCTCTATCTACCTTATACCCGTCGTGGCCTAAAAATTTGTGTTCCTCTAAGTTAACTACAGTGTACGTTATTTGAATCATATCTTTCAGTTTTGCAATAATCGCCAAAAATCGCGTTAGTCATTTATCTAATCTTAATCCTTTGTTCATACAGATTGACAGATCCCTCTAATAAACGGAATTCTTCTTTATCTTGTTTGAATTCCTTTATTTAGGCTTAAGATTTGTTTATAAAATTACTTTATTCCCCTCTTCAAAAATAAATCTAATATAATGTAATTGACTTATTCTTAATTGTTGTACTTAGAACAGTGGAAAAAAGTCACTACACAGTCCAGAAATAATTTATTTCTTTGTTTTGTCCCCCGGTTTAGGCCACTTCAATATCAAAATAAAAATTGAAATGCTCATAACTTTCTTTCTATCTTTTATAATAAAATGTAATTTATACATAGTATCAATATAAGAGGTAGTTACATTATGTGTGAGTTTGGTCTTAATGTCGTTGAAAGTTATGGAGAAATTAAAAAAAAACTAAACTGTCCACGGTTTTAGGCCGGTAGTGTACATATAATTTTATGTTAATCAATAATGAACTACAAAAGTGTCAATAAGGATTAAATAAATAGGTAAATAAGGATTAAAAAACAGGGGGGCAAGCGTTTTGACGAAACAGAAAATTATGTCAGATGCATAGGGAGTGACATGCATTATGTTCTAGTCACACTATACCTAACTTGTCGCACTGCGGAGGCCCTTAAACTGACCAATAGCGTTGCAGATGGGTGATGCTTGACGTCAAGAGCGGGAAAATTTACTACTGTTTACTATCACAGTATAAAGATTAGGGGAGTAACCCAGTTGTGTGTTATTTATTACTTGTCTTTGTTATTACTTTTTCAAGTGGATGGTGAACCAATCAGCGACTCCCAGAGTCACGTGATTGTGAAAAATTTTCTAGAAAAAACAATGTCTAACGCGCGGCGGGATATGAAGGTTATTATATGTTTAAAAATAGTAAGAGTCTGCTGACAACAGTTCATTACTGTTTTAGGAAATATTATTACAAAGATTGGATAGAAATTTGTTGTATTCAGCAACTCTCTAATATGGCTTATCATATCTAATATGGCTTATCATATCATAACCATTATCAAAAATTGCTACTTCAGTGGAGACCATTTCTCAAGAGTCAAGATGGCAATTCACCAAGATTTTGACTCCATTCAAAACTAAGTTAAGGTCTATCAATTTTGTTTTATAAGTCCTATTATCATTAATTATTAGTGTTGTGACAATATGCATTTACAATCATATATCCTGAAAATATTATATACTTATTGAAATATCGTATGATATTCTTAAGATATATGATTTGAAACGCATATAGTCACAACCCTAGTAATTATACTTTCATAAAGTTCTAAATATATTAAATATATATATTTATTTAGTTACAATAAAAATACTGCTTAGTAAACACTTCTCATGACGTCACACACCACTGGTCTCTTCTGCTAAGCAATTGGTCAGTTTAAAAGAGATGTCTCCCATATGAGATTGGTCTACTCTCCTATCTTTATACTGTGTTTCTATGAAGTGTTGATATTTTAACTAAATAAATATATTACATTTATTTCCAACTTTATGAAAGTATAATTCAAATGGAATAATTTAGTAAGATAATTTCAATATGCGTTTTATATATCTTAAAGAAAATCATACAATATACAAACGTATATTGACCCTAATAAAACTTAAGTGTAAGAGAAACCTCAACTCAGTTTTGAATGGATTCAACATCTTGGTGAATTGCCATCTTGATTCTTGAGAAATGATCTCCACAGACATAGCAATTTCATTTCAGATAATGGTTGTTGATTCAGCCATATTAGAGAGTTGCTGATTACAACCAATTTCTATCCAATCTTTGTAATCATTTCTACGAAAAATGTTTAAAAAATTAGAACTATTATCTGCTGTATTCTTACCATCTTCAAACATATATTGCATTTGTTATTTGAATCTTGAACTCCCCTAGGTTTGTCCAAAGCAGGCGGCTAACATAGCCGTTCCCATCCGTTACAATCGTGTTAGCTTCTTAGTATAGATTTAGAAACGAGGGAGAGTACACGTGTGTGCGTCGCTCTTAGACCTGACTGAGTAAGTTGAGTAACGGTTCTCGTTAACACAACAGCTGATGTTAACTTACACATTATTCTTTAAAATACTTTAGGTATCTGATCATTTTGCTCAATAATTTTCTCATCTATGGACATTAAACTGATGTAAGAAAATTAATTGATGAATATTTAGGCAACAGATGCAATGTTAATGACTTAAATAAGCGTTTGGTGGAGCGCGTGCTAGATGCGAGCACTCTTCCTCGTTTCTCAAACGTCACTGAGCCGCACAATATATAGAATAGGATAGTAAACACATCTCTACGAGCTGGCAAAGCTTCTCTAAGCATCAGTCAACCAGTGACGTCACAGCGTGGAAATCGCTAGAAATGATCAAAACAAATGCCTGCTAAGAGGCGATGCACGAGAACGTGTGCCTTAGAATATAAATATTGAAAAGTAACCAATTACTCCATTTGATATTATTGAAAACCTGCATACTCCTCTGGATGTTTTTATTATATATTTTCAATCTCATAACATACAGTTTTATTCATAAAACATTTAATGCTATTCCTTCCAATAATAACAGATTCCTATTATTTTAAATAAGGAAGTTTGCATACATAACTTAATTCACTAAATAAGAAGCGAGGACGTATTTGTGAATTTTCAATAAAAATACTGTTAAATCATTTATATTATTTAAATATATTCCACGATTTACCATATATGCAGGGTGTAATTAATAAATAGACATATTAAATCATGGTGTAATTAACTTTAGTTTCTCTCAATCGGTAAATTATGTACATGGAAATTTTCATTTAGGATAAAGGAAAGGTAGACAAACTTGCTCCTCCCAAGCGCTTTCGTTTTAATTCAAAAACACATCAGGGGTCAGAAAACATAATATTTACACATACGGAATTGTGTGTAAATATAGATATAATTATTCTGTTTGTAACAATTATTCTACATGAGGTTTTACGTCTTTAGTCGTTACAGAGACGTTTCAAAAGACTGAAAAGAAAGCCTCATAGAAGAGGGACCAGTGAAAGTACGCTCCATGCACTAGGTCGACTACTCGGCTACCACAGGTAACCGTGTGGACCCAGCGCATGGATGGCAAGAATAGACATCCATGGATAAGGGACCTACACAGTCAGTCCATTTACCCATGGATGCAGCAAGGCAGAAGGAAGAGGAAAGAAGAGCAAGAAGTAGAGGAAAGATACAAACGCAGACTGAAAAATAACAACGCCGAACTAAACACAAACATATTACATGGAACAAAAACAAGGCCTACCTAGTGATACCCTCGGGACAATGAGGGGGAGAGGGGGGGGGGGGGGGCGGCAAAATAAACATAAACCCCTAGTCTGCTTATCAGACCCCCTGTGACTAGTGTCCTTAGCGTGACTCAAATTAAGGTTTCACCAAAGAAAAAATAACATTAACTCAAAGGAATTAAATGTGAGAGGAATAAGTTTCATGAAGAGTTAGTTAAACCAGACACAAAATTAAATACCTTACAGCAGACTGAGCAGAGCAATAATTTACAACATATATGATTAATATTAATAACAAGGTTGAAAGAAATGAATTCAAAATGCAAGACAAGGAATGACTTGTTTTCCATTTCACACATATTACTGATCATTGGAGTGAAAGAAATTAACCAATGTAGAATATGAACAATTATGCAAACATTCATTATTATAGCAAGCTAAAAATTATTAGAATAGCTAGCAATTATGAAAACCTGCAGGACAGACTAATAAACAACCTTAGAAAAAATTAAGCCACATTATCATTAACAGGTACTGAGACTAGAGCTTGACATTATGATTATTGCAGGCATTTAGGATGCTCCTTAGATTATGATATAGCTACCCTAATAGTTACAATCACATTAAACTAATTAATTAAATAATTTATTACAATATTTTGTTAAACTATGTAGCTAATTAGTTATGACAATGAGTTAACAATCAACAATTAGATGCATCATTTGTTTTTTTGGTAGAAGTTTAACGTCTGCTTCTGAACACAATGCCATATCACTGACGTCAGAAGAAAAAGAAATACAAGAGACTTAGAAGAAGGCAGTCAGACAGGAAAGTGGCTCCACAAAGTCACATACCACAATTCGGTGACAAGCTCATGGATGCAGAACAGCTACTCCGTGAATACAGTCATTTCCAAGGAATGTGACGAAAAGGGACACAAGCACCAGTAACTGCACTCACGGATGGAAGAGGAAAATGAAGAGGTGATAGTAAATGAAGGCTACCTAACAATATATCTAAGACCTTGCAATTGAAGAGAATAACTATATACCACTATCCTCCAAAACTGCAAGTAGCGTTAAAAAATGATAAACATGATAAGAAATAAAAAAATGACAATCCATAATCCAAATTACAACGGTTTGGGTCCCAAGGGACGCCACCCTCCTTCACTTCCATTCACCACAGACAGCTGTAGAATAGAGCCCCTGGGGGCATACAATATCTATTTATTGCGGAGTTTTTTCAACTGATAGTCAGATGCAGTAGAACGCAAAGATGCATTTCTAATTTTTATGCACTGGTAAGTTCTGCATCTGACGAAAAATTGAATTAAATAGTTGAAAACAGGTGCACATAGTGGATATTTGAAACAATAATTCTCAATTATCTGACGGGTGAACGAAGTGAAATTTCTCGTGTGAGGATATTTATCAAAAGAATAAAGAAAAACTCTTTCAAATTCAGTTATTGTGGATATGAAGGACTCGTCACAGTATTTTAGTGCCTAAGATGAATTAACGGAATCTTCATATTCTTTGAAGGAAACAAACATATGTAGATTAAAATCTTGGGCAGTGAAGATATTGCGGCAGTTCGAACAGTCCGCTAGAGGGGTTTTCAGATGCTTCAAGTGGTAGTTCTGAAGCTTCAAAGCAACATACCCAGCAAAATACGATGCCGCACTCTGAGCGCCTGCACAATCACTCATACTTCCAACAAGAGTAGCATCAGAGAAAATTATGACTTCGAATGGGTCTACCTCATCACAGAGTACCTCATGAGCAGATGAAGAGCATTCCTTTTCAGCATCCTGTGAAATAATATAGGAATTAGCACATATTCTTTGTAATTTGAACAAACTAATGACAATCAAATTATTTAGCTAGCTACTTACAGTAGTCATGAAAGATATGGTTTCCCATAGATGATCATCAGAGTCAGCAGCTTCACAATTTCCAGTCGTTGGCTCCCTTATCAATGACGATGTTGCTATTTTGGCAAAATTGTTCATAAAATTATAACAATCAGGATACTTTGTTAAGTAGCGAACCTTGCCAAAGAACAATTCTAAGCCATCTTGGCATATGTTCCTGGTTGACAAGAAAGGTATATCTATTTCATTCAAATCTTTATTGAGTTGTAAAACAACTTGAATGCTTTGTCTAAATCCTTTTATGAAAGAACATTTCCTCTTTTCATTTCTCTTGTCTAGCCGGTCCAACCATTCATACGAATCTGTTAAAAATTCTGCAGACTTTGAATTTACGGAAATTGGTCTTCTCAATCTTACCGAATCTTTGGAAGATGATGAATTCAAGCAATCGAATATATCATTGAACTTTCTTAGCAGAGTACTCGTTGCTAGACAGTTTGAATTCATATCACCTTTGGCACATAGAGTTTCCAATGCTGCAGCTGTTGTATGTGATAAAACTTGTGCAGCTAGTTTCACTTTCATTTTACTAGAAAAGCGCAGATTGAAAATGTGCCTGTCTGTCAGTTTAGGAACCATTCTGAGGCTGGACTGAGAATCCTTCTGATATAGCTCAATAATGTGTCTCCAACTAGCTTTACTCTCCATATTCGGAACAGACACATCTGCTTTCTCCCCAGTAATTACGAGCATTCTTAAGAAGATGAGGCGGGTCTCTGTGTACAAAGTATGTTTTAGAACCGACAGAAATTTTGGGATTGGAGTGGGAAGCCCCCAATAACCTGAAAGCCTTCTCAAAATTTGAACCTTGATCTGTTGTGATGCCCATCACATTGAAGTCTTCATCTTCCAAGGTAGTGATGGCATCTTGTACTACAGTTATTAGAGCTTCTGCACTCATTACTTTTTCAGTAAAAAAATAACCAAGAGGAAACTTCCATTTCTTGATAACACCAACAGCCATTACTGTGAGGGAACTGGATGCTAAAATGTTCTCCCTCTTCTTCCCATTGTCTTTGAAGCCATGAATAGTGTGTCAGTAGATTTATCATAGGATAAACCCTTTCGTAGGGATATTTCGTCTAAAAGTAGCGAAGCTAATTTATCTTTAGGTTGTTTAGGATTTACTTTTAACCGTAACATTTTGGCATTCTGTTTACTTATTCCAGGCATAGATTTCATCTTTCTGAGAGTTCTGAGTACAGTTTCAGAAGAAGGAAGTGGTAGAATGTTGGAGAGAAATTTATAGCTTTTGATTGATGTGCCAATCATAATATTTGCTGCAAGAAATATTTGGAAACGGCTATATCGCTGTTTTTTCATTCTGTGCTGCAGTAGCTTCATCCGATTAAATTCAGTTAAATATCTACCTAACAAAATACCATAATCATCACAGAAATTATCAATGTTTACTTTGCGAAAAGAAGGTTTATTTCTTTTACGTTTTGCTGGCATTTTCTTTGCTTGCTTTTTTGTCCTATTATATCTACGTACAACCTTTATCGGTAAATTGGATGAAGCAATAGTAGAGTCACAGGCCAACAGTGATTGAGAGTTGGGAGGATCCGATGGTAGTGGACTTGCTAAAATATCAATCCACTGGAAAAGATAAAATTGACTCATTAGAGTGATTTTCAACAGCTTAACAGAATACAAGGCAAAATTTATCTTTCTTACCTCTGAACTGCAACTAGCTTCAACTGATTGGTCCACAGTAGATGATTCAACTTCACTGAATAGAGACCTCATAGCGGTTGGCAGAGCAGCAGATACATCCTAAAAGAAAAAGTAGGTAGGTATTACATAGACAATTATTGGCATTCAGTAGCTAGTAAGAATGAACACTAAAACAGTGCTCCTATATTTTAACAGCATATTACATTGCCATGACATTCACTTTGGAATGTTAGATATTTGAGGTGTTGAATAAATTCAATTCCTATCATAAATATAGAGACATGAAGATTGTAAACCATAGTTATTCATTATATTCTACTTCATACTCACTTTTGATACAAGAGTTTCCTCAGAAGATTTGATTTTTTTAAGACTACCACTCTTGCTATTGTCTTCAAATTTTCTTTTAGTACTTGTGGGCGTACAAACAAAGCTACGCTAAGAGATAAAATTGAAATGAAATCAGCAACATCCAATTATACCACAATATATTCATACAATAGATCAGTTTTGATGGAATCTCAAAACAGTAAATCATTTTTTGCTCACATCTGAAGCACATGCAGGAGAAAACAGCTTCTTTTCACGTGCTGCTGCATTAGCTCTGCGAGAAACCGGACTTGGTACATCAACTGACCTCTATTTGGGAAAAGAAATATTTCTTTATCTGTCTGTTAGTGATTCTAGTAATTATGTTTTTTTTATTGAAACACCAATTGATAGAATTTACACTTTTACAACCGTATCCCAATTTGCTTCCTAGCTACTCACATTCAACCTCTGTTGATTTGGAGATTGTCTTGGACTGGTCTTCAGTATTTTCTTTGACTTTGGAGTGCACACTAATACATCCTGTTGAAAAGATATTATATGCAGTTTCGTAATCTTTATATTACCATATAGGTATACATTAATCTAATAATTTACTGAAACTAATCACTCTTTACCACAGTAGCTAGCTGTATGGAATATGGAAGCAAGCCCAATGCAGTATATTAATTTGCTGAAAGAGGGTTCTGAGTGATGTCACATAGAACTTATTTCATCTCGGAAATATGAAAATTAGCATTTCAATAATATACTTTAACTCATAAGGGTTATTATCCAGTTAATTTATGATTCTAGTCCTAATAACATGAATTGCGTATTCATTCTATTGCCTTCATACTTATAACAAATAAAAAATTAATAGAGACAAAGCGCACTTATTCTATTTAAAAACTAAAACAGGGGAAAAAGTCACATCAGTAGCAGACTAACTGTGACGTCATTCGGAAGCAAACAATTATATCTGTGCTTGGTTAGGTTAAAATGGGGTGTCGCCGTAGACTCTTATAGTACAACTTTTTTTTTCTATTATCTGTGCTCTTTACTCTTATTTCTACTTGGCATGATATGCCCTGTATCAATAATACAAGTAGCTAGTTACTAATAATTTGAACAACTCACATCCAATTCGTTGTATTCTAAATGAAGTATATTTGGCTCTGTTTCACGTTTTGCACCAGAAGAAATTGGAGCATCCACTGTAAAGAGAAACAAGACATGGATAAGGAATAAGGATGAGTGGCTCTAATAGTTACATTTGATGCTAAAATGAAGATCAAAGTATGGCAAAAAAAGTCGCTAGTGTAGTGAGAAAATGAATTGGTCTCCAAGCTTACTGAACCCAAGTCACAGTATAACTACATATAGTACCTTCTGTTGTAATTGTTAGTATAAACCTTACTTATGTGACTGGTAGTACGTATAAAGTAGCATTTGCAGCTCAGTGCAAACTGTATATCTATCTATCAATCATTCCTTATTCTGACTTAGCTGTAAAAGGTTTAAGAGGTGTCACTCTCTTAGATCGTTCCATTGTATAGTTATAATGGTTAATAATAATAACTGTGGTGTTAAATACGTTTCAATAAATCCTCATACATTATTTTGGCGAATAGTATGGGATATTAATTAAGTGATATATAGTGATTGAATATATCTCCATTTCAGGTGAGAATATCAACATTTTAATACCTTCAATGCACATACACTTTTAGTTGATATGATTCTATTGTTGAAATTTTAGTTAAATGTATTACACACTCGTTATATATTTAATGTTAACTTCCTGTTAGACTAGCTCAGCTAGATTAAATTACCTATTGTTTCAATAACTATGTATTACTTTTAATGAGAAACGGACATAAGGTCTAAAGTCGATCACACTTCCGTCGAGGGTTAAATACCCTGTCTTGTAGTTTCTGAAGTCAGTCTGTCTTTAACATTACTCAGAGAGAGATATGATTCACTCATCTCTCTATATAGACTTCTAATTGTATAACATATTTACTCTTTAAATAAACTCTATGTCTTAACGTTGTTAACCCACTGTTATTTAACCTAATTCTAACGAGTCTCTAGCCCATTAGAAGATATCTCTCATACTCACTGGCAACAAATCAAAGCAATTGTAGCCTGTTTAGGACATGGGGATATTTAAGAAGCACTGTTGGACCAAAATTTCAAGGATACACTTGAAAACAAGTAAAGAAACATGCTCATAATATTGTCAAATCAATATTTTTATGTGTGACATCATAGAATAAATAATTCAGATGCCGTTCTGCAATTGGTTAGCTTAAAAATAGTCTTTTTCCGTAGAATTGAAGGTAGCTACTATGTAGTGTATTTATACTGTGACCCAGGTCACCACAGTTAAGATATTTAAAAAGTAAACCTTGGCTACCAGGTGAAGTTTTTTCACTTGAAAACATCATTATGCTTTATTTCTGATGCATGTACATCCTTTGAGACTATTTATTAAATATTTTACCTGTTATTTAAATATTTTAAAACTAATTTCACCCCCTCCAAAATTCGCAAGCGAGATAGTTTACTTAAATTTTCTTCTTAGAAAATCTCCAGCTGACAGGCTACTTTGCCCACACTTTGAAACATGGAAATGATGGCATGGAATGCAGACTGGCCTATAATGTATCTACAAACACTGTCACTTTAGTAATTACTAGCTTCTGCAAACTGGGGAGACCAAGAATCAACCAAAATATTGAAAAATTCTCTTGGGTGTATTCTCTAAATCTGTATTCTCTAAATCTGTAGATCTTGATTTAAACGTAAAAACAAAGTGTGTGTTGGTACCTAATTGATTAGGCCTAACCTGCCGGGTCCTGCCCCTCGGCCCTCTGCATAGAATTGGTGATATTTTTAAAAGATTCTTGGCGAACAAAAGCTAATTAATCCCTATGAGGCTATGTTTACATGCAATTAGCAGAGACAAAACAGGTCAATCTTAAGGACCAGCTAACACTATTCTACAGACTGGCTAACCTGTAAATTAAGTAGTATATGTTCAGTTTGCAGAGTTGGGTAAGCTGGTCGCCAAGATTTACCTGTTTTGTCTCTGCTAATTGCATGTAAACATAGGGGTTAATTACAAATTGCCCGCCAAGAATATTTCAAATATTTCACAAACTCTGCAGAGGGGGTAGCCGGGTAGGTATGTCATATGTGTAAACTTTAAAGTTTATCAGATCTGTAACTATGACAATTTCTATTATGAAATGCAAGTCATACAGAAACCTTTATTAATATAACATTTCAAAATGTGTCAGGGAATTGACCAAAAGATCTTTGATGAACTGACCGTTCGACGGTTCGATGACCTGACCTCTAAAGTCACCAGCGAGATATTTTAGTTTTTACCTACCTAAATTTTCTTCTTGGAAAGTTTCCAGCTGACTGGCAACTTTGTCCACACTTTAAAACAAGGAGAATAGCTGCAATCTGTCTGCCATGTTAATTTTGGCTTGAAATTATCCAAATTGGCATGGAGCAATAAATTTCAATTAAAAATCAGAAAAAGTATCTAACTAGGTAAACCACGTTACCACTTAAACTACCCAAGTAACTAGGTACTTAGGTAGGTATAGTACATACCATCAAGTGCATCAACTTCATAAGATCTAGGAACTGCATCTTTACACAGATTTTTCTTGAATGGAGACAAAATTTGGGTATAATCTGATATTTCAAAGTGATCAGAACACACAAAATATCGCGACATTAACGTCTTTTGGGTCAATTTTTTAAGTTTCTCATTGTTACAAGCATCCACCCATAACAAATAATTGTTTTTACGAAAGGAAAAGAAACTAGCATCACTGTTTTCAGAATTATTTTCACAATTATCAAAAGAACATACTTTAACTCTCTTCGCTGCCATCTTTCAAACTGAAAAATATGGAAAATTAACTAGCGCATGCGCAATTGTTAACCAAATAAGATCACGTGACCTGACGTCACTGGTTGACATACAGAAATTGAAATAACAAACAATGTTATTACTATCCCATTCTATATATTGTGCTGAGCCGTGTGCGAATGCTCCCTGAACTGTCAGTCTGTTGCTAGGGTGACGTCTTATGTGTGCTGTGACGTCACCACACGACACAGCGGAACAACAACAAGACGCCAAGGAAGCTGTTTTGACTGAAGCGAAGAGAGACAAGGAAGCTCACTTGACTAATTGCTAACAACAAGGTGTTAACACGATGGTCCCGCTTATACGTTGTTTGTTAGCCGTTACACCGCTTCCTTCTACTAGTACTTCCATGGTCCAAAGACAATATAAGATAGACGTTCAACTCCATGTTATAAAATACAGAGCATGTTTGCACTGACGTCACAGCTGTCACGCAACTGTATACCGTAACTTAGCTTCGTCAAAGACAATATAGTACCTAGATTGGTTAATAATTGCTTGTTAATAGAATGCTATAACTATTCTTCGTTAAAAGGAGATATATTTTATTTAGAATACTAAATTGAACTTTATAGACTTAATTAATCAATGTAATTAGTTATCTAATCCCTGATAAGTATGGAATATTTACATTTCTAACGACTCCACGCGTTAGGACTAGAGACCGTCCATCTGTCAAGATAGTTTGTGATTGGTTGTTATTATTCTTACATGTGCCCTATCAAATTGAGCGTCTATCTTATATTGTCTTTGGTTTGTCTATACATTTCACAATCATTTGACTCTGGTAGTCGCTGATTGGTTGAAGATTGCTGACGTCACGCACCATCCACTTGAAAAATAAGAACACACAACTGGGCTACTCCCCTAATCTTTACACTGTGCAAATAACAGTGCAATGGCGAACGATAGGAAGGTTATTAAATGTTTAAAGATAGTAAGAATATAGCAGCAAATAGTTCTAATTTCTTTTTTTACAATTTTGAGAGACATTATTACAAAGATTGGATAGAAATTTGTTGTAATCAGCAACTCTCTATTATGGCTGAATCAACAACCATAATCAAAAATTGCTATGTCTGAAGACCATTTCTCAAGAATCAAGATTGCAATTCACCAAGATTTTGACTCCATTTAAAACTAAGTTGAGGTCTCTCCTCAACTTGTCTTAGGTTTACTATGGTTCTATTATTAGTTTTGACAATATGCGTTTAAAATCATGGATCCTCAAAATATTATAGACTGATTGAATTTCCGGTATTCTTAAGATCTATGATTTAAAACGCATATTGTCTCAACCCTAGTAATTATTTTATCAATAAATTTAATACAAATACTATATAGTAAACAGTAGTAAATTTTCCCGCTCTAGATGTCACGTACCATCGGTCTCTTCTGCAACGCTATTGGTCAGTTTATAAAAGGTGTATCCCATATGAGATTGGTGTACTCCCCTTATCTATATACTGTGGCTTGAGTAAGAATAATTAATATTAATCCATAGACATATTAATGTGTAAAAAACACTGCTGACAATTTGATCATACTAGATAAGTAGTGAATAAAACTTGAGAAATTAAAGATTTTCACGTTAAATAAAAATTTAATTAAGGTAAATTAAAATATTCCAGTCGACAGCAGTTTCTAAAGAACACACTGTAAAATATTTAAGTCAAAATCCCATTCGTAACTATAAAAATAAGTTAATTAAAGGAAAACGCAACCAGTTGTGTATAAATTATTACGCATGAAATTAATTTAGTCTTTTAAAACGGGAAAATTGCGTCCACTATATCATGGGTTTTTGATTAGTGTGGACGCGTTTTTCTGCACTTCTGTTTTTTCCTCACAGAGCAAGAAAAATCAGCTTAGGCCAGCGTTGCCATATTCCAAGGAATTCCTTGGAATTCAAAGGATTTCACATGCCTCTAAAGGTTTAAGGATTTTAAGCTAATTCACATAATATTCCAAGGATTTCGTAGAAAGTATCTACTTGAAATACAAATATTTTGTATATGAAAGTCCTAATATAGGTATTAAAATCATTATATATCATAGTTGTGTAAACAATTCACACATATTTCACAGATGAATACATTCTATTCACCTAATTAATTAGTCAGTTCTGTTCATTCGTGGACCAACAATTCATATAGTAACGAAAAGTCTCGCTTCAAGTATTTGTTATTATTTTCATAATTTGATATAACGGCCAAATAATTATTATTCAATAAGCTTTTTTGTGAAAACCTTTATTTACTTTGATTTATATCTTGATAATTCATAAAATAAAAAAATCCAAGGAAAATATTGCAATTCCAAGGATTTTTTGAGTAAAATTCAAAGGATTATATTTATTTCATCTGGCAACCCTGGCTTAGGCTCTGACAGCCTTCTTAATCACAGACTGCTACCAGTAGAAATTCCAGGACAATTCATACGAGCAGTAACGCAAGACCACCATAAATCATCCATATGCATAAGCTGGGTGTAGGTCATAAGCCCCCCCCCCCCCCGGTCATGAGACCCCCTGTTTTTAAATCCTTATTTACCTATATTATTTAATCCTTATTAACACTTTTATAGTACATTACTGATTAGACATAAAAATATATGGATATCGGGGGGCGTGCCGCCCCCCGAACCACCCTGCCAGGTCATTAAACAATCATGAAGTGTGCAGTACAACAAACTAGCGGATACAACAAACTACATTTGCAACTCTCAGTTATTTCTATCTAAGTATTTCTTCATTTGTTTAACTAGGTAAATAAGGATTAAAAAAACAGGGAGGGGGGGGGGGGCTCGTGACCGGGGGGGCTTATGACCTAGGGGGGCTCATGACCGGGGGGGCTCTTGACCGTACCCCGCATAAGCTACACTATATAAAACCTTCGCGTACAGCGTGATACAAAAAAAGAGGGATGAAAGTAACCACTTATAACTCAAAAAGTAGTATACTTAGAAAGAAGAAAAAAACACCTCAAGATAGAGTATATCTTAAAGATTTAATTAGTATATAACAAATGCTTCAAATGGCCTCCCTGCTGCTCAATATATAAATTCATCTGTTTCTGAAAATCGTATCACCGCACCCAGGATATCTTGATTCATTGATGAAATAATTTTCTTAGAAAGTATCATTCAGGTTTTCAATAGTATAGACTGGCTTTGCTCTGAAAACATTCTCCTTTACATCTCCCAAAGAAAAATATCCAAAGGAAAAAGGTCGGGGGACCTGGTTGGCCAAGGGAAATCCATACGATGAAAGATGTTGTGGGTTCCAAAACGATTTGTTTGCCAATTTTGTGCTGACGATTAGGTCTGAGTTGTTGGTCCGTCATGTTGAAACCTATGGTCAGTGTGGATGTCGCCAGTGAAAATGATGTTTAACATTTCAATATATCAGATGTTACTGTGCGTGCATTTTCGTCAGGATCTTGAAAAAAATATGGACCAAAAACTCCGTTAGAACTAAGGCGCACCAGACGGTTACATTAGACGAGTGTAGAGGTTTCTCGATACTCTTTCAAGCTTTGTTGGACTCCATATGTGGAAGTTTACAACATTTGTTATATATTAAATAAATCTTGAAGATATACTCTGTATTGTGGTCTTTATTTTTATCTTTCTAAGTGTACTACTTTATGAGTTATAAGCGTTTACTTTCATTCCTCTTTTTTAGTGTCACACTGTAGTTTCAGTGATTTATAACGCTGATTAGAAGTACAGAGGCCTACTCACCCAGATGTTTCGGTGGTAGATACTTGACATCTTCCTATTCTTATGAAGAGAACAGTAACCATGAGAGGCTAAAAAAAGGACAAAGTTTCAGGAGGGGAGCACGTATCGCTGGACTTGCTAAGGGCGAGCGCACACCAAAAACGAGATAGCAAGATTGAACTCGGTAACATGGTACTACTATCTAGTGCGCACACTGAAAGAGAGAAAGAAAGATTGAAAGACAGACGGAGATAGAAATCGCTTCTCAGATGATTTCTCTAGATACCTTCTCGCACCAGTGTTACAAGCTGAATACTCGCTTTTGGTGTGCGCGGGTACTATCTTTCTCTTTTGCAATCTTTCTTGCTATCTCTCTTTTGGTGTGCGCGCAGCCTAAGGATGATAGATCGGAGGGAAAGATTGAAAAAAAAAACACTTTCTCTGACCATATGTCTAAGAAAATAGTGACGAGGTATAGGGGTAAGGGATGGAGGGAGGTAGAGGGTAGAAGAGAAAGGGCACATAACATCAAGTAGGAGGTGATAGGAGATTATTATTATTATTAAAAAAAGCTAGAGCGAACTCTACTAAAATTGGCCAAGCTTCATAAGTCACACAGACCCCGCAGTGATTCACCAGCTGGCTAAAAAGGAGAAGGAACAAGGATAACCAAGGTCAAGCTGAAAGGAATGTGTAGGTCAAGCTGAAAGGAATCAACATTACCACGGGCAAACTCATCATCGTTAAAAGAGATCCACAAAACTAAAGAAGCTATGGAGAACTGTTCAGTTCTACATCGAATACTCTCAAAAGCACGAGCATGACGACCAGTTACATGAGCAGGACAGACAGGATGCTCAAGTCTATCACCAATCTTGAACAGCATTGACTAAGTCGCTACATCAGGCCGGGGTACGGTCAAGAGCCCCCCTAGTGTTTTTTTAATCCTTATTTACCTAGTTAAATAAATGAAGAACTACTTAGATAGAAATAACTGAGAGTTGCTAATGTAGTTTGTTGTATCCGCTAGTTTGTTGTACTGCACACTTCATGATTGTTTAATGACCTGACAGGAGGGTTCGGGGGGCGGCACGCCCCCCGATATACATATATTTTATGTCTAATCAGTAATGAAATACGAAAGTGTCAATAAGGATTAAATAATATAGGTAAATAATGATTTAAAAACAGGAAGGCTCATGACCGGCACCCCATCAGGCCAGTGCCACAAGTAACAGGAGATTCCAACATCCATAATAAATGAAGCTTATTAACCACACTGTCAAGTAGACGCAGATGACAATCTGCTGCAGATCTCGAGACAGAGAACAATACTCTTAAACTGGCTATAAAAAACTCTAAAAGCATTAGGCAATAAGATCCTCATCTCCAAAAGTTCTCTATGCTTGTTTCAAAATCCCTATCTTCTGTGAAGCAGATGCTGCCAGTGTTAGCTTGTTATCAAAGGACACACCTAAGATACTAACATCCTCAACACTATTACCTATGTGCAACTCAGGGAATACAAGCTGGATAGTGAAACTTCTAAGAGAGAATAACAGATTTAGTTTTTTATTAGGATTCAACACTTTACCATTATTCAAGCACCACCTGTTTATACGGTCCAGATCATAACTAAGGCCATCTATTGTGTAATCATGCCGTACCCTTGCGTCAGCTGATCGCCGAAATCATAACAAAGCGCGACGCACCCATTAATTTAGATAGGAATAAATAGAAATAAATTATGCAATTTAAGGGAATATGACGTAACCAAACAGGATAAATGAAAGATTGTACTAATAATAATTTATATTAACGAAAAATGAGTGTTGAGAAGAGATGAACTCAAAGCATGCCGTCCGAGGAAGACTCCTTAGCTGAAACCTGTGCATTTGAAATCCCGCATATCGTTTGTAAAACGTCATTTAGACAAACATAGTGAATTCTGGAAGCATATACTGTCGACAGATGAAACAAAAAATGAGCTGTTCGGTTTCAATAACGTCTCTCATGAGTTCAGGAAGACTGGGGAAGCGCATTCCGACTGCGAAACATGGATGTGGAAGTCTGCAATCGAGCTAGGGCTGGGACGTCGTTGGAGCTTCGTCATGACAATGATACCAAGCATAGCTCCAAATTAGTACAAAATTGGTGATTGCAGAATAATAAAATCAATATTTGGAGTGGCCATCACAAAGCCCGGACTTGAATTCGATCGAGAATCTTTGGAGGTTTATGAAGCTAAAAGTTATTAGGATAAGAATATTTATTGAAGTAAAGCATAAAAAAGATCTACCATTCAACAAACCCTTATTCATATAATTTCTATAAAAGAAATTTTCGGGCAAATAAAGAGAGAACCCAATAATCTGACTCCATTGGAACAATTATGCCATGAAGATTGGACCAAAATTACAGAGGAAGAGTGCACTTAACTGGTGGAAAATGATAATAAAAAACTGCAATCTGTTTTGAAACTCAAGGGACATCGTGCTAATAATTCTGCCATAGCAATTTTTGGTTTTCTATGTTGTACCAGTTTAATTATTCTTTGATTCAAATTCTTTACAGCCAAATTTTCTTTTTCACATGTTAATAACTACTATTCAATATTTTTTCATAATTTTACTTTTCATTTAGATATCAGGTGAAAATGGATATTTCAAATACTGTGCCAATAATTATGACGATCACTATATACAATACAATAATACAAATTTATGTATATTATATTAATACATATTATATTAAACATATTAATACGATGTAATTAATAAGGAAAACAGTTCATTTGATTCCCGGTCACATTTTTAAAGATAGAAATAATTATTCTTAGATATTATTGTATAATTATGGGACCTGGGTGGGACTTGTCACTCTCCATGGAGCTTGGTACGAAATTAAAATCGTCACAACTTTTAACAAGAACTACCGTCTTTTCGTGTGGTTTT
The DNA here is from genome assembly GCA_947561585.1 of Caprella mutica. Lineage (NCBI taxonomy): Eukaryota > Metazoa > Arthropoda > Malacostraca > Amphipoda > Caprellidae > Caprella > Caprella mutica. The sequence continues at coordinate 107,361 of CANNZV010001307.1, read as the reverse complement.
CTTTGTGTAATGCAGAATTTGGTGAGCTATAACCACATTGTTAGTTTGTTTTCCCATTCTTAATAATTTTACTACAGAGTAATCATAAGTAGAGGGTGGTGAAAAAGCTCTTGCGCGAGCTTATTTCAAACCTTGTTTATCAAAAGAGTAAGTTTTACCCCCGAAAATTAGAATGATTTTAAGAACCCTTATGTTGAATCAGCGGATATTTCCATAACTACAATGCATTTGTGGGGCTACTCTGAATCTAATATGGTTGATGCAGGATGGTTCTCAGTACATACGACACTTGCTGCTAAAGAACGACCGAGAGAAGTTTTCAAACGTCCGAGTCATTTCCAAGGGTCATGCAATTGAATGGTCTCCGAGGATCTCAGATGTAACTGGTTGCGATTTTTTCTCGTGATGTTATTTGTAAAATGATGTAATCTTCTCCTCACCTTCTGATCTCAATCAATTAAAAGAACGAAAATCGCATAATGTGGATTTATGAAATCTAATCCTAACGTGATCTAAAGACCAATGAAACCATTAAGAAAACGGGTGCAAAAATAATGTATTGAAAAAATGGGGGATAATGGATGATTTTGGTAAAGAATTATTTATTTTATATCTTTATAATATGTGATTGTTTCTTTATTATAACTAAAATATACTGGGTAAACAATCCTATTTTGGTATCTTTTATCAATTTCATATCTGGCGCAAGAGCTTTTTTTTTCATATCTGGCGCAAGAGCTTTTTTTTTCATATCTGGCGCAAGAGCACCCTCTACTTATGATCACCCTATAGAAAAAGTATTAGTAATAGGAAAACAAACGAACAATGTGTTTATGCTGATAAAAATCTGCATTAGCCAAAAGAAAACCTCACACAGGTATGATGATTCTTGATTAAGTTATGGCTATTTTAACTTCGTATCCGCTTTTTTTAAACTCATACATGTATAGTAATATACATTTAGTTCAAATTTACCTGGAAATTGTCAAAATCTGCCAAAAGTTGTACCAAATTTCTTCGTTCAAGATTTGAACGATAATTTTTGACAAAGGCATTCTCCAGAGATGTAAGATTGGTTGCCGGAAAGCTCATCTCATAGTACCACAAAGGAACATTAGTCATCATTGTACAAATATAAAAAGGTGAAGTGGGTCACTGAAAAGGGGATGGTGGGTCAGTGGTTCGCCACCCCTGCTCGACCCTTTACTCACCACTAATAATGTTTACTCAAGCTCTATTTACTCATCTATTCGACGATTACTCACTAATGTTGGATAATTTCTTCACAATTTATTTGTCATTCAACTCTCCATTTATTGAAGGGTGTCGCACATGTAAAATGTTTTATTATACATTATCAATATTCTTTCTGTTTATTCAAGAGTAATAATCTATTAGAGATTCTCTCCCTCTTTATTACATCGGATTTATGTTAGAGAATGTAAATATCAGAACTATAAATATTTATGACCAATTCATATTCAGCAGTGTATATTTATGACGCTTAGATGGGATAAAAATTGAATTGATAGAAAGAAAACACATTTGCAATATTTGTGATATATTTATTGGCTCGTGAAGATTATTATTATGTTTTATTGTATATTTTCTTGTGTATGTTGTACTCATCAAATACGTTTTTCTTGCTTTACTCAACTATGTAATATTAAGTAAACTGTCGTCGTATTATATTCAATTCCTAGAAATAATACATGAGCAATAATCATCTTAGTAATGAAACTATTGTAAATAATGTGTTTTTTTCAGTTCTTCAATGATAAGTTCAATATTGTAAATGTTGTAACTCTAATTACTAATAATAATTAATGAATAACATGAGTGCAAACCTCTTGGTTTGCACATTAATTTTTATTCAAACCAGTAATTTATTTTTCTGAAAATTGTCGGAACCTGTAGAGATCTTGTCTCTCCTAGTCCTCGTATATTGGTCCTAAGTTTTAATTTGATGGTTTGTTTAAATTTATTGATTGAAATTACTAAGCTTTATCTTGGATTTGGCCTCAATTGGAATGATGCCGAGAAGCACTAAATTTTGAAGGAAATAACCCTAAATCACAACACTCTAATAGAAACCGTGAGATATGCACTTCCTCTTTGTGTAAATCTTATTCTAGAATAACTGCTGCAACCTTGCAAGGTGATGTTCTTCAGTGAATGTGATCCGTGTGGAAAACTGAATTCCGTTTTGCCAGTTATAAAAAAATCTCTCAAAAGGTTACAGATGTGAAGGGTTACAGACTACCACAAAATATATATAAAGAGTGTCTCTATAACTACCAACCGACACATAAGTATATTATAGTCTTTATATACACTAAAACCAGAAACTACCTTTCTACATATAATATTAATTATTAGTCTCTAGCCAAATCTCCCAAAGGGATTTAATTATTTTATGATGGCAAGGGAAATATTCATTAAATGTTTTCTTATTTTTCACAAGCTGTGTTTTATAAAATATGTCACCGACTAAGAACGTCACACTTGCGTTACTTTGGTTATATTATTAGTTTTGTCATAAGTTTTTTATCATAAGTCCTGAAATATTGAAACAGAAGCTTCTTTGATAGCTCATTAAATTATTAATTAATCTGTTTACTGGTACAAATTTTTAATGAAGCGAGCGATTCCTTTTTTATTCTATTCAAACCTTTTCAATTGATAGAAATAAAAAGTGATTAAATTAAACCAACATTTCTAATAAATAGTAATGACTGAATTAATTACTGCAGTTACATTAAATTCAGTTTGATAATATAATGCCATCATGACACAACTTCCATTGCCATTTTAGGAATCGCTCTTCATTAATAATATATTGATTCTTTAAAATAATCATAATGAAAAGGATATTTTATATTTATATTTCTACCATTTACAAAATAGTAATTAATGTGTCACTCATTTCGTAGAATAAGAAAACAAAACATTTAATTTATGCCTTTTATTTGGAGCTCCTAAATCCTTCACAGTTCAAAATAGTTTAACTATGTTTAATGTTTATTCCAAATATGTAGAGAAGGTGCAGGCAGCATTAAGTCAATGGATCACAGAGTTTATTCTAACTTGAGTAGAAGTTTTTTAAAAAGAGAGAGAGAGGGATCGTACCTGTAATTCAAATTAAAGTTGTAGATTGAACTTCTCGTTAGTTCCCAGAGCCTTTGTTAATGTCTACTCTGGAAGATATATCCTATAGAACATTTTAGAGGTATTATCATTTGAAAGCAATTGAGAAGACAACGCGCACGGTTAGCAGAGCTCTCGAATGGTCTCATTGCAGCGCTAACATGATTAGGCCAATTAAAACGAATTATAATGGTGAATTTTGAGCGAGTTTTAATGTTATGAATGGGGACGCGAATGAGTGTAGGGAGAGTCATTAAATGCACTTTAATTACATTTTCCTTAATGGAATTTTCTATTCAAAGACAGTATTGTAAACGATTTCTTTTATGTCCCTGAAATATAAGTAATTGTAGACTAGAGCTTTTTTCTGAAAGGCAAGTGAATGAGAAATGTCTATCGTTCCACACAATACAATTCCTAAATAATATGCATTCATTCAAATTCTGAACTTTTATGGGTTTCAGCTGTACATAAGACAGACCATTTTCAACTGCACTTATCCACCTCTCTTCAAGTCAAAAATCATTCAAAATGATGAATAGGTTTCAGGGTACAACTTTTAGCTGTGCATTGTGCAGAAATTAATATGCGCATTGTGCAGGCAAATTAATGAGCGTTTACATCTTTCATTCTCATCTGTCAATAGATTCACATGTGTTCGTCGAAGCGGCTTATAATGATATCTTTTCGGAATTACGTATGCGTATCAATGCTTCCTTGAATGAATGAAAGAAAAAATGTAACTAATTACCTATAATTTGCTGTACTTCAAAATACAACTGGTCATATTTTATACGTTTAGCATTTTCTTATGCTCGTTCATATCAAGTTTGTAGTGTAAACTTGAACTGCAAGAACATAAAATTAATTTCACAATAAATTAGGAAGCTACGTACCATCTTCACTGTAGCTCATACTGTTCGATGTATCTTAAAATGACATAATGGATCATTAACTATATCCAGGCCATATTTTTTATCCAACTGCTTGTTTTGGTATAGAACAGGGATGGACACAGTCGCCACTGATGGCCGTCTAATATTTAGTTATATACATTGTAAACTAAAAGTTAAATAATTAAATCACGCCTCAACAATTCATTCCGGTTATAGAAAATTAAGAAATTGAATATTTCTTTATAGGCAGCTTGTGTTCTTCCCAAGAAAAATATGTATTGTGTGACTGTTAAGGTTGACCGAACAGAAATTTGCTCACTACCAAACACACGATACTCTTCAAATTTTGTTTTTGTACCGGTTTAAGGTGTAAAAGTACGTATATTCAAGTAGTTGTCGTTGTATTTTATGAGAATTTTTTATCAGAGCATCAAATTTTTTATCAAAGCATCAAAATAAAAAAGTGGGTGCCAGCCAACTTTCAATATTCTAAGCTTGAATAATCTTTTTGAACCAAATAGCATAACTTACAATTAAATTAACGTCAAGATTTGTATAATAAGTAAACAGATAAACCATAATAATTATAATGACAAATCTAAAAATATTCCAGCAGTCATGAAATTTTCCTTTATATGAAAAAATGAAAAAAATTCTGGCAAAATTGGTAAAAAAAAATCAAATTTGATTTCCAACAAGGTATTGCAATAATTACTCACAGGTACCTATGTTATTTATTGAGAAGAAAATTACTCACAGGAAAAAACAACTGAGTTAAGAATGGTAGTTGAATGATTAAAAGGGATAAATAACGTAACCGGTCAATTGCCACCCGCGGACGATTGCCATCCGGACAATAATTGCCACCCAAATAATTATTATCAAGCCTCTTAACTTATAAGGTAGTGATAAAATATGCATAGTATTTTTTATACTATTAAATATTAATTACTTGCATTTTAAGACACAAATTTCACAACATTTATTATTAATTTATGAAATTAATTATTCCGATTGGTGATATAATAAATTACATATTATTTCTATACGATTAATTTCCATCATACACTATATTTCTTCCCTTATCACCACTATCATTATTATGCAAATATTTATAATTTAATATATGGCAAGCTACAGTTTTTGAAATCGGTCGCTCAAATTATGTTATATTTCAGTTTTTTAAACTACTTTTACATTTTCCATTATTAATTTTCAAACTTTTCTTTCCGTTCTAGTGACCGGTTTTATTCTATGAAACCTGTTATTAGTATTTTACTGTACAAATATGTTTAATTAACGTTATCAATCAGCATTATTGATTCTGGATCAATTGTTGATAAAAGTCTTATTATCTCACCCAGTAAAGGTCTATATATATATTATTAATTGATAATGGACAAACAGTAGGTATTTAAATTACTACTACTTAAATTGATTAAGAAAATTTTCAAGTGAAGAATCCTGATAATAATAATTAGTGTTGTATCAATATGCTTTCATAATCATAAATACTAAAAATGTTATAAACGGAGAGGATTAAACACTATATTGATTCGTTTTAAACCACCGATATATAGAATTCAATACAATTCAATTTTTTCTCGTCTATCATATTCTTAATATCTATGACTTAAAACATATCACAATTCTAATAATAATCATTAGGGTGGCAATTGTCTTAGCACCGATAAATAAACAGATCCTATAACATTACACTGGAGCATATAGAGAATTGTTCCTTGTATTCCACTTTACATATAGAAAGTCTATTTAAAAGTCTAGTCCCTCGTGTGCAATTATGCTCTCCAAAGATGCATTTCAAATAGTGAGAACAAAACCGTGACAGTTAAAATAAGAAGATTCTATGAAGATGATTTGCTACTCTCAACTAAAACCATTTTAAGAATCCATTGAAATTTTAAATTGCACTACAAATGCCCTATCACTGTGCGGGTTCAATTTAACCAAAGTATGTTTGAATTCTAAGCTGATACTAGAAATCTTAGCAGTTGTTTTGTTGTCAGAGAATTCAAAGAAAGGAAATAACCTTTTTGATAGCATATTGCATAGTATGGAAATCAATGGAGATAGTTGAAGCGGAAGTGAACCTAAGAAAAAAATGGCACTTATTGCAATAAATATTGTTAATAATTAGTTATATACTAGAAAGAATTCATTCTTCTGAAATGCAATCAAAAATGTATACTGTTTTATGCATTATTTGGAGTGTTCAATGTAATGGCACTGCGATCAGTTTGAGTAAATAAACAGTTGCTGATTTTCCGTAAACGAATTGGCCGAAACCAAATTTGCCGAAACGGATTTTCCGAACGAATACGTTTTTTTCCGAATACCAAATTGGATGAAAACGGATTTGCCGAAATACAGATTTGCCGAAGGACAAATTTTCCATAAAGCAAATTTGTCGAAAATCAAATTTAAAGTATTTAAAAATAACATTTTGTTGGACTTAGTACTTCTCATCATTAAATCGAATGCATATAAAAACACATTTCTTATATGAGTTTGACGTTACTATTGCTATATAAATTTGTATTCCACTAATTCGGTATCATTTTGGTAAATTCATATATCTAACTGTAAGTATATATTAAATATTAATATATATATGGCATTACTAAAAAAGGGTTGATAGAAATCAATCTTTTTACCTGAAACAAATTTATTCATGCAAGTGACACTATCGTTGAAGCTAGAGGTATATTGGGAAGATATAAACATATCTAATAGTTATGTTATTCATTACTAACAATTATATATTCTAAACGCAATAAATGGAATATGTGTATTTATAATGTCAGCCACAAAACCCCATTTGTATGGTATACTATTAACAACTGAATAAAAAATATGCAGTAAACATGGAATATTAACAAAAATGAATAAACACGCTAGAACCACACAATCTAAAAACAACCAAACGCTCAAATGAGAGAAATGTAACATGCTCCCATAGCTGACTGACTGATTCTGACTGAATAAAGCTTGAATGTCTTTAAAATAAGAAAAGACAAATATCATTTAGTGGTACAAAGATTAACACAATGATTAACGAAGAGATAGAATAATTAAAGGATCATTTAGTGTAACTAAGGGTTATGATTTCGTTGTTTCGTTTCTTTTCTGTAATTATTATTTTATTTTTCATTCTGTTTTAAATAAGTCTTTCGGCAAATTTGGCTTTCGGCGAATCTTCACTTCGGCGAATCCGTTTTCGACAAATTTGGGTTTCGGCAAATTCGTGTTCGGAGAATCCGGTTCGGCGAATTAGTTTTCGGAGAATTTGGTTTCGTAAAATTCGTTTTCGGAAAAACCGCCAGATACCATTTTAACGAAATATTAAACAGTAGCTGTATTCGAAACTAAATACATGTAAATGATGAAGATTGATTATTTAATATAATGTAAACTTAAATTAACTGTAATATGAATTAAACTAGAACGTGAATAGAAACCTATAAACAAACAGTGCAAAGTTAGCGATATCGTGTGCATGCGTTCTATCAATTGTGATATATCGAATACTCCTCACAAGATGGTGTTGTAGTTAGATGTAATAGAACATATTTTCTAAATCGGATTCCATGTTGAAAGTCCTCCAATCGATTTATTAATAAGAGAGGTTTACTGCCCCTTTTAGCTTTGTAATAAATCCTAGAATTATTAATTGAATGTATGACCCGTTGTTCCTATTTAGTACAGTATAGTTCTCCCTGCAAAATTGTAATTTCAAAATAGGATGTGATGACTGATGAACCATTACATAACTCCTAACGCTGTATTTTTTTAACAAATGGCTGAATGAGAGGAAAGTTAAATATTGTAGAATGTGAAGATTTCAATAAAATAAAAGTCTGATAACCATTGTAATCATATAACATTTGTAAGCCATATTCATCTGTAAATTTTTGTCAGTTGTATTTGAAACTTAGCCATTATAATGTAAAGATTCCCGTACCCTTGTGAATTGGTTATACTATAATACCTCTTAAATTTGGCAACAGCCAATAGGAAACTATTTTTTTTGACAACGAATATATAATATGTACTAAATCCCGATCTTCATCGCTTTATAGCAGCTTTACATTTTTACTTAGACTTTCGAGAAAGATGAAAGAGGAAGATTGGTTCAAGATATAACATTGAAAAATTTGAAATAGATATTGAAAATTGGTTTGAAATTAATTTTGAAAAACCCCTAATTTGAAGTTTTTTTTCAAAATTTTTTAACTTACATTATTATTCAATTACTATCAAGTCATCTCTTTCTGGATTCCTAGAAAGATGTGTCACTTATACGAACGATATATCCTTCTCGTTCAAAAGTCAATATTTTTTGGAGTCTAGATTACAGGGGTGTTTTTATTTCTTCCAAATCAACTCCCACACCCTATTTTAGTTGTGAAATGGCGGATGCGTTCCGAGCCGTTCTTAACACCTCCACGTACGCGATACAGACAAGCTATGATTGTAATATTTGCAGTTTTACAGTGTATTCTTCACACCTTTAGGTTTGTTTTTGGCGAATTAATTTTTTTGTTGACAGGTTTGGCTTTTCTGAAGGATATGGTTCCCCTTAAGCCTCATAAACATTACTTTAATGAAGGTTAATACCCAGCAGAGCATCATTATTATTTGCAATGAGGCAGGCAAGAAAAGATGTCTTTAGATTATTAAAGATGATTAGGAAACTAAATCGAAAACGAAAATATAATTATAAAAAAAGATATCAGAGTGGAAAATATACGGTTCAAATCAAAGGAAAGATCTAGCGATAACTTTAGAAGAAATAGCACTACATTAAGTGTAAAAAAAATAGATATGCTTTATTAATAGAACTATACAAAAATTCTACACACGGAACAATATACTATTTAACATTAACTATTATTACCTAATTTTGGGGGAACTAACGATATGAACTACAAACACTTTTTATTTGTGATGAAATATCTTTGTCAACGGAATGCATATCTGATAAATTAAAAGTTAATGATTCTGATGACTGACTGTAGCCTTACTGATAATTTTTTATCTAGCAGTTCTGATTTATATGAGCTAAAATATGAAGTTGCTGTATATCTGCGTTAACGTTTTTTAGAATAAAGAACTTATATTTTCGAAAATTTCAGGCTGCTCTAATGAAAAACAGCGTTGGTGCAGTCAGAACTTTGACTTTCTATTTGCTCAAGACTCTGTTCAATAATACTGGATTAATTTCAATAAAAATGATTCTGTAATTATTTATAATTCTTCTGCTAAATTGTAAGTCCTTCAGACAATTTTTTTCTCATCTTCTTGATTGTGACATCAGGAGACCGTTCTTTGAACCAAGAGTTCCCATTTCCTAATATTTTGATCCATGAGATTCTGCAATGGAGTAAGAAAAACAAATCGCAGAAACTAATGATGCGGTCGCCGCTCTTGTCGGAAGGAGCCAACGTCAGAGGGTAATGTGGCGGTGCATTGCATCGATGTTAGAAAATGTTCCTGCTCTTCCATCTACTGGGATTATCCGTTCGGTAGTATAAAGGCATGAGCGTCGCCTCACGTGAGTCATGTTATGTAGACTATTTCGGTTCCACATTTTGAAATTGTTCAGAAGAAACATCCAAAGTTATCATAGATTTTTGATGATGTGCCTTTGGCATATTAGCATTAGGTAGGCTTATACGCTTCATTTACTATCAGTCTATTACCTTTCATTTTCTTACCACTCTTGTCTTTTAAGACTTCCGAAGCAGACGATATATGAATTTTACATCCTTTTATTAATCATAATCTGCATAAACTTCGTGTGAGCCTAAAAAATCAATATTCAAAATATTTAAACTAAATTGAAGAATGATTTTCTTCTACGCCTATTGAAGTTTGAAAACCCTATTTATTTAGGTATATCTAACATATTATTACATTTATTATCTTGTTAATCGTGCAATCTGTTTATATTGTACGAGTTTCTTTCAAATTAACCGCAGGTATATTAACAGAACCGCTGTGTTTTAATATTTGCAATACAATTTAATGTATGGTTACTATTCATTGGTCCGACACTTTTGCAGTTTATCTCTGATTTAATACCAAATATATATATCGGGGATACCAACCCATTAAATAATCATGAAGTGTGCGGTACAACAAACTAGCAGATAGAACCATCTACATTAAATGATGAAATCCAATAAGAGATTACATCATTCTGATTAACTTTAGAAATAAAATAAGATAGGAATATAAAATTATAAAAATGAAAGAAAGAGAACATAATTCTATTTAGATTAGTTATTAATCTATTTAATTAAAAATTAATTTAATAATAATAAAATGAGAAATAACATACAAAAAGATGTAACTGTCAGAATACTTTAGCGTCGGCTAATGAGACGTCCTCCTAATGCATGATAAACAGAAAAAAATCAAAATTTCATATTAATTCAACAAAAGATGAATGTCAAATTTAATGAAAAGTTACTTTTAAGCATCACGATTCAAAGAACAATATTAATGTTTGTGCGTACAAGTGTACAACAACTACCAAAATATATGTTTCTATAACCCTACCCCAGCTAACCTAAATCAGTTGGTACGTGCACACTGCAATGTTCGGTATTCCCCAGGTAGCAAGCAGATATTGGGGCAATATTGTAATCTTGGGACAATATTGGAATATTGGGACAAATATTACCCCAATATTGGGGTAATATTGGGTTATTTCTCACATTGCACGGAAAATTGCCCCAATACTAAAGCTATGTTGGTTTCAATATTAGCTCGATGATGATATTATACATTTTTTTTTATATTGATTGGTTTCTTTCATACCCGTTTAATAGTTCTAAATTTTTTATTTGATCAATTTAATTTTAGTTTTTAATATCGGGTTCAATATTGGGGAAACATTGCCCCAATATTCGGAATGATAATATAATTTTTGCATTGAATTATATCAATTTGACAGTTGAGTCAAATTTAACTTGTAAAATTGTGATTTGGAAAATCTTAGTTTCAACAGTTTGAGATATATACTATATTAAAATGGTCAAAATTTGGGCGAAATTAGTTGAAGTATAATAGCTGAAACTAAATTATCAGATATTATTTAAAAATAATAGTTAATAAATAAAAAATAGTTAATTAACGCATACATATTTTTTTAAATCTATTTAGGTACCTACCTGTTTTGTTATACAAGAATTATTCAAAAGTGATATTGCGTCATTTCTTTGTTTAAAAACGATGAAATTGCAACACTGCTACCTAACCGTTTTCCCGCTATTTAAAGTCAGTTTTAGTTTTGGGAAAAAAGTAGTGTGAAACATGACAGAATAAATAACAATTATAAATCTAAATGAATATAAACTATCTTTATTTTTAATATACGTAGATATTATTCTTTTGTGTACTCTCTGTCATTAGAAAATTATTATTCAACTGTAGATTGCGACATTTCTTATGCTATAAAGAGTAGAATGGCAACACTGCTTTATAACCGTTTTCCCGCTTTTCAAAATAGAGTTCAGTTTTCAGCCAAGATCACTGTGTAACATATCGCTCTGTATTACTTCACCTGCTGCAAAACTTCTGTTAAAAAATTGAAAAATTATTTAAAAAGCAATTAGGTATGTCTCTTAGGAATAACTATTATAAAATAAAAAATCTTGTACCTAGTGACTTTGCAAGTGAACTTTTAAGTGAAAATGCTCTTCCATCTTCCTCTCTCCTCTATTCTGCAAGACAATAACCCTGTCTGTCATTGAATAAAATGAGAGTGAATTTGGTGAATATTATGAAAAAAACACTGAAAATAATGTTGATGTGCACTCATTGAATGAACTCCTTTCAGAGAGGCCATGTTTCTAAGTATGGACAAAGGTATTATATTGGTGACTTTTGAGGGGTGAAATAAGTTGAAAAAACTGTAAATAACAAGTAAATCACTCGTATAATAGTCTCAAGATATTAACATGCATCAGACATGGTGTGACGTAGTTAGTTTACTTCACTATAACGTCTCAGTGTATGGGCTCTTAAGTGATTAGGATCTTACTTTGTGGTATTTTCAGATTCCTTTCTCTTTATAAATCTCTTTAAGTGTTAATTACTTTACCATTATTACCCTTAAATACAGTTAAGCTTGGACCAGAGGCCTGAGGTCGGAACCATAGTGGCAAGGTGGTTCTAGGGCATGGTACCATGAGTATTTAGTAGAAAGAGATTTATAAAGAGAAAGGAATCTGAAAATACCACAAAGTAAGATCCTAATCACTTAAGAGCCCATACACTGAGACGTTATAGTGAAGTAAACTAACTACGTCACAATGGAGCATAAGGATGTTTTCAAATGAAATATCTTCACTAGAAAGTCAAATTTCTTCTAGGTAGGTAGCTATATGAAGTATCTTAAATGTGGCGACCTGGTTTCATTTTCTCACTAAACTGGCGACTTTTCTGCCACACTAGAAAACATGGTATGGCATGGCATACCTAGAGGTGTTCTTCAAATTTTTCTGATCAACCAGATAAGCCAAGTAAAATAGTATGTCTCACAAACTCGCCATCCGTCTCTCCAGCTCTCTCCAAAATGATGAAATTATCCTTAATTCTATCCAAAATATTGAAAATAACATTGTAGCATAGGCGAAAATAGATAAAACTCGCCATTTGCAATTGAAGGGCTTGAATTAACTGTCACAAACTCGCCAGTCGCCATTAAAATGGCAAGTTTGGACATGCTTTATTACTTGGCAGATAAGTAGTTATGATATTCAGTGTAAATGTGTTATGTGTCTTGCTTCCATAGGTACTCTAATAAATTCATGGTTTTTCCATTACTCGATCTGTAGCCTATTTGGTGATTTGAACTCTGGTAATTAAGTATTCGCAGAATTTGGGCCAGACTGTATTTTTCAAAAAAATTTCCCCTCTGTGTCTGATATTGATTAATTGAAAATAATATTCTAGCCAAGTTGGTGGATTTTTAGCTATTCATTCCTATGTTACCATTAATTTTTGGTGGATAAATAAAGAAAATGTTGGTTGATCCCGATCTGTATTTGGCGCACAAAATCCCACTGACTTTTTAAAAAACTGAAAAACTGATAAAAATCCAACATAAATTTCCAGTAGCTAATTCAGCTGATCCACCAACATTTTCCCAATTTATGTAATTAAAGGTAACTAACATAGAAATAAATAGTTAAAGATCCACTGACTTTGCCCCAGATTGTATTTGGTGGTAAATTCCGATGATATCTCGGGAGATATTCAATTTCTCCAATAAAAAAATTCCTGCAGCTGCAATGTCAGAGGATATTTAGCTATTACCTAATTCCTATATTACCATTAACTTTGGAGGAGAAACTGGAAAAATGTTGGAGGACTAGACAAATTGATGAAAAATGTAGGCAGCTATTTCTCAGATTTTTGAAAAAGTCAGGAGTTCAGTGCACCAAATACAAACTGGAAGTCTTTGGCAGAATATTATTTGCATAGGGGGTTAAATTCCACTGACATGTCGATGGAATTTACCATAAAATACAGACTGGGTTAGATCAGCCAAATTATTGGAAATTCTTAGGGGATTTTTTCACCTTTTTGAAAAAGTCAGTGGGATTTTGTGCACCAAATACAGACTGAATTTTTGGGTACTGAAGCCAGTATGCATTTGAATCATTTGATGATCATTTCAACTGACAATTGGGAAGATTGAACTAAACTTCAGAAATATTCTCTTTTGATTATTCATATATTTACTGATTAATTTGATGTTTTCAAATATATATTTACTTCCAGTCCATTCTTTTATTGCAGTTAATTATCTTTTAACAAGTTTGTTCTTTTTTGCAACATTGTAATTTGTAAATTACTTAATTTAGGTACTATCAGTTCATTCTTTTTAAATTAATTTACTATCAGTCTGATCTTTTTGCAACATTAGAAGTTATTTAATTTACTATCAGTCTGATCTTTTTTACAACATTGGAAGTTAATTAATTAACTGTATTATACTTTCAAAAGGTAACTGGTATTGAACTTGGTACTGGTATCGGTTATTAATATGGTATCAGTGCATCTTTAATTAATTTACTATCTGTCCGTTCTTTTTCGCAACATCGGAAGTTATTTAATTTACTATCGGTCTGTTCTTTTTCACATATAAATATCTTTCAATCAGTTAGCTTATCAAATAAATTGTCTGATTTTTATGCCTAGCTATTGCTTATTAGTGAACTTTTGATTAATTTATTAATTCAAGTAGCTATCATTATATAATATTAGTCATTAATATAATTTTATTTTTATGTATATAAATCTATGAAATTAAAATTTTGTTTATATGCTATACGGGGTTGGCAACGTAGGTTTCCCCCAAAGTGGGAAACTGAAAACCATTTGGGGGAAACCTAAATTAACTATTCTTATTACTTTTGCAAGGGCTTTATGATGTATGTATCCTCCTTTGATTTATAATTAATAACTACTTTCCCAATCAACATAGCTTAAATTACACTGACTTAGCTAGAATATTACTCTTAAAGGGAAAAATTCCACCTACAAGTCGCAGTTGGTTGAATTCACCATAAATTATAGTCTATTTATACAGATGAAATTGATTTTGTTTTTATTAAATACTTTTAATTAATTGAATAGTGATGACAGTTTAAACTATTTTTCTTGTGTAAGGTGTTGGTGGAAATGCTCCTTGTACTACTTTATTTCTTTTTTAATCCTTAATGAAGATCTAAATGTTAATTATCCTTATTATTTCAGTTATGATCCTTGATGTCTGTATTCTGAACACCCATCAGCATACCTGCTCCACCCCACTCAACAGCCAATAGAATGGCGAATGTAGCTACAGCTTATTCGACACCTGGATATGACATCGGTAGTCCTACTGCAGGAGAGATAAATGTAAGATGATGTACATTCAATGATTAACAGCCTTGGTGCTCATGATGCATCCTATTGAGATCCATGGTACCTTGTCTGTTGTTATTTGTGTACATCTCTTAACTGAACTACAAGCAGTTTCTTCATGAAAACCCACATCGCTAGATTTATTTCACTTGATAAGTGTAAGTATTGCAACATGAATTACTTACTTGAATCCATCAATGTTTATATTTTTTTAATTATTTAAATAGCTACCATTTTTTGAATTATTTATCTAATTTTAACATTGTTACAGCTGTTCATACTATCAAAAACCAGATGATGGATCTCTTACTTTTAATATTGTGTTGTACTTAACTACAATACTGGTCAGTATTAAATATTGCCCCAAAGTTATGGTAATATTGGAGTAATAATAAACTCAATGTTGCCACAATATTGTGTAGTACTTAAATACAATACTGTCCCAATATTGTAGTCGATATTGGGGCAATAATGTACAAAACATTGCCCCAATATTGTATAGTACTTATATACAATATTGGGGCAATACTGTCCCAATAATACCCCAAGATTACAAATTCGTATATTGGGACTGATATTGCCTCAATATTGGACACAATATTGGGGCAATATTGTCCCAATAAATTTTGCTACGTGGGTCGTATGCAGAGTCGCTTGGCTGTTCACAATGCGAGCGGAGCGTTCATTTTCGGGTACTAGGACAGAATGCCTGCGAACAAAATGCCTAAAGTACAAAATGCCTAATGTACAAAATATATGAATATAGAAATAGTAAAATAATGACGTAAAAGAATGTTTCAAAGTGATTAAAAGAATTACAAACTGCATATTTAAATAAAAGGGCCAAATAAATATTGAAGTGATATCTGTAATGGAATGATTAAGGCAAATGAAGAACAGAATACATTATATTGTAATAAAGTAAATAAACCTTATCACTAAACATTAAATAATATTTTTTTTAAATTTACGTAAAACATAAGAACAAAATATAAGCTACGTTTCAGTTGGAACTTCTAATAGCTACTATAAAGGTAGTTGAATAAAACAAATATCTGCAGCTTTTTTCATAACCAGAGTACTAACTTATATAAACATTGTAATTACTTAACTTGCTTTACAATTTCAAAAGCAACTATAAACATCACTATAGATTGAAGATGATTAAAGATATCTAAAGGAATAAACAATATTAAAAAATGAAAAAAGAATGAGATGATTATAGATATCTTTCAAAAAAATGAAAACAAAATAAGATTATAAATGTCTTTTCAAAAATAGAAATAGAAGATGGTTATAGATGATTTTTAACCCTAATTGGACAGACAAAATTTGAGAGGATTCTTCACACATTGATATTTAGGAAACCAACGGCTCGAATTATACGATTTTTTTGTCAGTTAATTGCGTTTATCATATTAATGTACTGGGCAAAATTTTATTTACCCAAGATTGATAGAAATAGTGTTATTATATTGAATGAATTCGGTTTGTCGAGCTTAAACTCCTCAGTCAGTCTTTGAAAGGTTAAAAAATGAAAATAGAAGAAGATGATTTAAGATATCTAATAAAAATGGCAAGATGTAGGTAGATTATTTTTTTAGAGCGATTTGATAAATAAAACAAACACTTTAGTGATAAATCAAAAACACAGTGAAATGAAATAAGAGGGTGTTTACACTAATCACGTTGAGTTATAAATGTTAATATTCAATGTGAGAATGATTTAATAAACTCTCGATCACCGAGATAAAACTCTTTGTTTCCACTTGGTCTAACTTCTTTTAAATCATTGTCCACAATTTCCACATTTGAAATAAGTTTAAATGCATTTTAGGCCTTTTTTCCGTTAGGCATTTTGTCCGTTGGCATTCTGTCCGCGTACGCTTTTCCGCATGTAGTGTGAAGGGTTCTAGGTAAATTGCTCGAAAACTATTGCTCAACAACAATTGCTAGAAATTTGGAATGATCAAATTGCTCGAATCATTATATTGCTCACAGTTTTTGAATTTGTAAAAGTCAGTTATTCATGATGTGGAGTTGCACCTCACCATCTTTGTTTCTTTTTAGTAATAAATCTTACTCTCCCTGTTTTTTTTTCCTAGAGACTGTTTGTGTCATCTCGTCTTTAATATGTGTATGGGTGTCATGTGGTGAAGTGGTACTATTCATGTAGTTTTTATCATGAAACCTTAATAATTTGGTATATTAATTTTCAACTAGCCTATATTTATGTGGCACCTCAATAGGTAAAATAACTCAATTTTATGGCTGAGTAATTTTTCATTTCGAAAGTAAAGTTTCAATATATTTACGAAAGCTATTGATCAGTTAATGGTTTTGTTAATAGTTGTTGAATATTTGAAAACATTTATAGTTGTGGGTGTAGTGTATTAGTATCATGTGGCATACTTCTTGGGTATTTTTTTGTGATCTTTTATGCCTTAGGGTATGGTTTCTGTAGTGCATCGACAAATGGGCCCGCCGACATTTGGGCCCACGACAATTGGGCCCCAAAAAATTGGACAGAAGACACAAAAAAGAAGTTTTACTTTGTTATTACTTGGGTACTGAAAATATTATCTTTGAAATATGTTTATAATTTTTTAATTCGATTGATATACTTGATAAGTTATATATTAGCACATTTGGATGCTAATCTCATGTTTCGGTGTAATGAAAATCTTTGAAGAGTTTAAATAAGTCGTATGATTTTGAATCATGTCATGTGTACATCGACAAAGTACACAGACAAAGTTGTCACAGTAACTTTTAGTAAATAAAATTGGTAAATTTTAAAGATTTTCGTTACATTGAACTAAGAAAAATTGAACAGTTGTAGGGATAAAATGAGATTATGAGAGTAAATTTTGTAATAATAATTTATAGAACTCTTCTCTATTGAACACTGAACGGGTATCAACAAATACACACTAACTTTAATTCGACTAGTATGTTCCAATACTTTCAGTACGTCTTGATGGGCCACAGCCTTCTTTAAATACCCACATTCTTATTTTCTATTGTTTCTTCATCTAAATCAGCTATATTCTTATTTTCTATTGTTTCTTCATCTATATCAGCTACATTCTTATTTTCTATTGGCTACATCCTAACTCATTCACTTCACAGGAGTTCACTATATAGATTCATAAAGGTACAATGACTAGGAAGTTTGTTGCTTTTATGACCTATCTAAGAACAGAAACTGATAATAGTTTAAAAGACTAATTGGTTTCCTTCTAGGAAATCTTACTAAATTTATGAAGTGTAGCACAAGAGAAACTACGAAAATGTTGTACATCCTTTATTTTTTCCTAGAGCTTTCGAATAATAGAATATTCATTATCAATAACCTAATTTAGACTAATTTTAAAGAAATATATAGAACTGAGAAGTATTTTGGATACCAAAATTAATAAAGTCAACTAAATAGTTAATACAAATTAAAGAAAATTTAAAATGAAGAAAAGGAAAAATAATAAGTTATTAACCCAAAATTGTACATTTGAAAAAACTCGCTTGTTCATTGAGCGAAGGAGACTGTTTATGAATATATATAGATTCTAATGTACGCGAATATCACACTGGTTAGTAGTTTACTACTAGTAACTACTAGTTCCCGGGCAAGAAGGTTTTATGCCTGGGATATTCCCTTAATATCTACAATATTCCCTCATAGTCTGCACTTAAAGTTTGATGATGAAGGGATATTCCTGTAACAAGAATATTGGATAGTATTCAAATTCTTATACGAGGGAATATTCCAGGAATATTGGAGAGTTACAGTATTCGATCAGATATCATCCTAGGATATTCAGGGAATATCATATTTCTATAGTATTCCATGCGAAACAAATTGGAATATTTTTGGAATACATGTTTTTGATAGTATTCCATTCTGAATATCCCATAAATATCCCAAGAATTATCAAGCTAATTACGTATAATAGTATTCCCAAAAATAAAACGAAGGAATATCCCTGGAACGTTTGGGATCTACAGTATTCTTAGTGACGGAATGTAACAGGAATCTAATGAAAAATTTTACTTCCTGAGAAATACTTTTGAATATCCCTGGAACTATTTCAATATTTTTGATAAAGAATTTATCCCATTGGGTTATATGAAGGAATGTTCCTGGTAGATGGGAAATTTAAAGTATGTATTTCAAATAACAAAGGAATGTCAATGGAATAGAACGATGATTTTTTCTATTTCCTTAGAATTTGGTTGTCTAATTTGAAAACTAAGAAACGTGAGTTTGTGAGATGAACTGTTGTAATATGGATTTCATATGTTCTCTTCTAATTTTTACCATCTATATAATTTTTAACGCTACTTGTAGTTTTAGAAGATAGCGCAAGAGTTAAGCTCTTCAACCATGTCTATGAGGTGTTAGATTTCCGTGTTAGGTATGTGCTTCCATTTTCATCTTCCATTCATACAAAACTCCTTCACAGAGCTTTTCTGCATCCATGAGCATTGTCACTGACTTCTGATGAGACTTCTTCTAAAATTCACTTTCCTTTCTGGTTGCTTCTTCCAGTTTCTTGTATTTCAAAACGTCATCGATATGGCCTTTTGTTCTTAAGCAGATACTAAACCACCAAGTGAATTAAAAATATCGATCTAAATGAATAGAGTTTCGGATGAGCAAATTAAATGCTGGCTCCCTATTAGAAATTAGTAGTACCTACAAAAATTACTTATTTCGTTTTTATGAAATCCGAAACTAGTAAGAGTTGCGAATCAGGTACCCAGAATAATTTTTATCCAATTTAGTGTTCGCCTTGCAGCAATGCAGTTCAGACATAATTGAAGGGCTATGAGTGTCAATTCAAGAAAAAAAGAGGTTAGTATTGTGATTGTAAATGTTTAACGAATGTACACCATTGTTTATATTTTATCAACAGCAGTTATCACTCAACTATTTTAAATTTTAATTTAAAGTTAAATATTGATATGTGGTGATAACGGAATAAGAATAGGGTCTAGTAGGTAAATTGCGGTACACTAACTAACTGCGGCCTCTAATAACATACACATCATGGCTTCAAAACACACGTTAAAAACTTAGATTAACAAATTATAGCATGCACTGCGCTTCTTTTGATAGCTATGCAACATTTTAATGGAATTTCGGTTCAGAATGTTTTTAGACTCTCTTATGAGGGCAGCAATTAGAAATTAAAGTGCCGTAATATACCTGCGTGACCCTAGCTATACTTACAGACTACCGTACTATTTTAGTTTGTAGGCCTATAACTATTCATATGTATACTTAGTTTATACTTTGATTGTAAATGGATTCACTATGTTAATTCATATTATGAAATGTTTATTAATATTTAGCTATAACCTAGGTTAAACAATACACATTCTCTAGCCTCTGTAAGTGAAATATAAAATTTCATAAAATTATTTCTTCAGTGACCTGTTCTTTAACTGACTAGAGTTTAATAGTAAAATTTTAAAAGTACCAATAATGATTTTCAGTGTTAATAATATTCATAGTAGCTTTTCTTCGTTCATGAGCCCATTCTTGTTTTACGTATATTTGATTTTTTTTTACTTTTTTGACCCATATTGTTTCTCAAAATTTTTTTTCTTATCTAAATCTGTATTCCCTTTAAGATCTACTTTTTCCTCTTTTAAAATTTGAAAGAATAATTTCACTTAGGTTTTTATTTAATTTAAGGATTAACTAATTGAATACAGGTTATTGATATATGATGACTACTTATTTTATTTCTCTGTAGGTACAACTCTCACAGTTTCTGGCAATATGGTTGGCTAAGAAGTTACAAATCTAGAGACATGTCCTCTTCATTTCATTGTGTGTACTATATATAGTATGAAGCGAATGCTCTAAAACTATAGCTGCACTAACACCACTATATTCACTTCATTAGTTCATTGTAGAGAATATGAAAGAATTTAAGATTAATGACAAAATTAATTGCTCGATTGAATAAATTTGCTCCTCGTTAAGTAAAGAACCAAATACAAAAGACTTTGTAATATATAGTTGTCACACAGGAAAGTGGCACATAGTAAGCTACGCTACCACCAATCGATTGTAGTGGTCAATAATTTTGCAAAAAGAGACGATAGCTCTGTTGAGCGTTGACTGCATTATCATATGGAAGAGGAAAATGAGAAGGTGATGGTGAATGAAACCTGTGAGCCTTTCTTAACTAAAAATTGAAAACTTTGCAAGTGAAAAGTACAACCATAGCGCTGTAGAATAAGTGAGAAATAGCGAGTGAAAATTACTGACAGCTAATAGATTGAGCCTTTATAACATGTAAAAAAGTTGCACAGGAATTAATTTATGTTTAATTAATTTAAGCCCTTTCTAAATCATGTGCTATTTGATATTTTAATAAAATGATTGACGTATGTTTAGTTTCTTTCATTCCATACTAGTACAAAGGGGCAATTGTGGAAATGTCTAGATTCAAATAATGTGTCCTGAAATTAATGTTTTAATATTCGTAGATCTTTTATACAAATTTATTTGTTCACGGTACACTTCTTGGTATGTAGCTATGTGACAATTGAGCTATGCACTCAAGTAATTAGTGTTACACGGCCACTTGTAGTCTCAGTTATTTAATTTCATTTATTCCCTCCTTTTGAATTACTTATTCCATTGATATTTCTTCATCGTGGCCTCTTCTTCTGGATGTTTTATTCCATTGTTATTTCTTCAATATTCCTTCTTCCTTTGGATGACCTATTCCATAGGTAATCCTTAAATATTCCCTCTTCCCTTGGATGACTTACTCCATAGGTATTCCTTTAATATTCCCTCTTCCTTTTGTTGTCTTATTCCATAGGTATTCTTTCAATATTCCTTCTTCCTTTAGTTGTCTTATTCCATTGGTTGTCCTTCAATATTCCCTCTTACTTTGGATGTCTCATTCTATAGGTATTCCTTCAATATTCCCTCATCCTTTAGTTGTCTTATTCCATAGGTATTCCTTCAATATTCCCTCTTACTTTGGATGTCTCATTCTATAGGTATTCCTTAAATATTCCCTCTTACTTTGGATGTCTCATTCCATAGGTATTCCTTCAATATTCCCTCTTCCTTTAGTTTTCTTATTCCATAGGTTGTCCTTCAATATTCCCTCTTCCTTTAGTTGTTTTATTCCATAGGTATTCCTTCAATATTCCTATTACTTTGAATGTCTTATTCCATTGGCATTCCTTCATTATTCCATTGAATTTCGTCTCCTTGATTCCCTAGATTTTCCCTTGTGATTTATGGGACTATTCCATAAAAGTGTCAAAAAATTGCATTCCCTGAATATCAAAAAAAGATCATCATGGAATATTCCTTGGGAATATTCCGAGAAAGTTTTGGGAATATCCATTTTTTGCGCGGGTTATTACAGTACGCAGTAGCAATAGTCTTTAATAAGTTAATACAGTAGACTCTGAAAAAATGGGCAAATAACATTATTGCCTTGGGGCCCAAATGTCAGTCCACGGGTTACTATGTATGCGTAGTCGAGCGATTTTTCGACAACTTCAGCGTTCAAATGAGTTTTATGTTTTTATGCGACAAGCGACATATTCGGTCATTTTTGTTTTTAATTCTCTAACTTTCAATTATGTATAATATATATATATATATATTTGTTTATATAAAGGCTTGGATTTGTTGGTACTTTGAACAATTTATATTTTCAATAAAATTGATTATCCTTACAGTTATATAAATAATATGCTCATTGATTTTCTATTTATGTAATTCAAAATTTTGTGTAGTGAAAATAATAATCAAATTTGCGTCGCGTCTATTATTTCAAAGCGCATGCATTTCTCCCGAACATTATATCACATTAACATAATTTAGACCACAATATTAATTGGGGTAGAAACATACGGACCATCAGAAATCGCGTACAGTGTAACCACCTCACA
This sequence comes from Caprella mutica, assembly GCA_947561585.1. Classification (NCBI taxonomy): domain Eukaryota; kingdom Metazoa; phylum Arthropoda; class Malacostraca; order Amphipoda; family Caprellidae; genus Caprella; species Caprella mutica. Next base: position 84,436 of record CANNZV010001307.1, on the reverse strand, counting down.
TTGACGATCCGTTCTGACAATATCGTCAGTGCGAAAAAAATCCTGGTATAGAACGCCTATCTCTGTTATAGAATTCCAGGTTCTGTACACTATTCTGTTGTTACATTAGAAGCGCACCTCGTTCTCATCAACATATTTCTCTCGTTCGATGAATGATGATACCAGATGAAAAAAAATTCAATGAGGCAGACCAAAATAATTACATCTCATTCAATCATTATCTAGGTGGTTGAAGGATTGTAATTTATTTTTATCTTTCGTTTATTGTAGTGCTCGAACAATTTTTCAGTCTAATTCAGTAATTCACTTATATTTTAAATCTAATTAAGCTCTCAATTTATGGAATAATTATTACTCTCAATTCGTGATTATAAAAACCATTAAGTTGAAATAGTTAAAATGGTACACGGAAAACTGCCAGGCGGAAGACTGCCAAACGGAAAACCACCGAAGCGGAAAACTGCCAGGCGGAAAGCTGCCAGTCATTTACTGGCAATTTAAAGACTTTAGTCAATAATAACATTTTAATTTATAATTAAACGTTAAGGAGTTAAGGAACATTCATTTTTACTTAGTATACAAAACAAAAATAATAGTTAAATGTAGACAATTTATTAGAAAAAATTGTAAATATATAAATAATAAAGATGTATATGAAATTTATATAGAAATTAAAAACGAAAATCTTTCTTAGAAAAGGTTTGACATACTAAGAGAAGAAACAAAGAAATATTTGTATTAGGGACAGAGTACAATTTCCTTGTTTACACAACGCATCTTTAAATAATTATCAGTTCATAACGCGCTAACTGTCTAATTTTTTTAATAATTTGAGAATTGAACAAGCCTTCAAGCTTAATATTCGCTTGTACTCATTATAAAACAACTTCGATATATGTTTGTGAAATATTTAGAAATTGCAACACAACATCTATGATTATTAAACTGCTATTAATTGTACCTAAATCTCTGACAATTTCACTCGATCGAATTGGATTATACATTAATTAATAATACTTATTACATATAATGGAATATTGTAAAAATGAAAAAGTTGTGCTATTGACATCGAGAATAAAAATGTAAATATAATAGATATTGAACATACATATATGTTGATTTAACATACGCTTAATTTATTGTATAATTTAAGATTAATTAATTATAAGAATATCTAATTAGCTATTAATCACAAATCAGTACGCGGGGTTTAACGTTTGCTTTTGAACCGATGGTTATATTACTGACATTAAAAAAGGAAATTAAAAACAAGGGACTATATACGTAACTTAACATGTTTTTTAAAATATACGTGACCTAGCAAATAAGTATAAAATGGTAATTGTTACTTCCTTATGTGTACTGAAGGTTGGTTTACTGTGTGTTTAATAAGGTAGCTTTGTTGAAATATAATTTTCATTTGGATATTAAGTAATCCAATATCTATATTTTTATTACTGTAAAAATAAATATCCCCTTAATCCCTTAACGAAGGGCTGACGCCGTTTTTTTAATTAAAATGTTCTTTAAATGTGTTTATAACTAAATAGTAAAAGTAAAAAATACATAAATTCCCATTAAGTGACTGGCAGTTTTCCGCTTCGGCAGTTTTCCGCCTGGCAGTTTTCCGCTTGGCAGTTTTCCACCTGGCAGTTTTCTGGACACCGGTAAAAATATAAGCGACCTGGGCACAAACAAAGGTATTGACAGAGTACAGCCATCAAAATATTACTAAATGTTTCAATTACTAGTTTTATTGTACAAAATAAAACACCCATTAACAAAGCTTATAAAAACCTTGGTTATCGTGCCAGTTTCTCGAACACTTCCTTCACCAAGTCATGTAACCTAAATTATCCTGACTCGTTTCAGTTAATCCTGAAGGTAAATCCGGGCACACACTGGTAAGTTTCTCAAGTTTTTGAGTGAAGAGTCTCAAGAAGTGATTTAATGTGCAGATTTAAGTGCTTTCGAGAACCTCTCCGTAAGGTATTTAGCAAAGTTAAAAAGTTTTTTTGGATGATTCGATCATTAATAACTTCTCCTAAAGAGGATTTTTATCATTGATATAGAATATACAGTTGCCTACTTAACCTTATCTACATATATTGATTTAAAGCACTTTAAATACAATATAAATTTTTATTTAGCTCCAGTTAATGCATGCATATTGCATACAGCTTTGCATAACCGAATTAAATCTGACATAGATTACTGTTAGTGTCATTACAAAGATTAGTACAGTACCTGTTATTGAATCTAAATTATATTCGAATGAAATTATGTATTATGGATACACATATTCTAATTGAACAAAAAAAATCTCAAGAGCCAAAATGTAATTTTTTTTTCAAATAATAATAATTGTTATTAGTGTTAATATATTATTGTAGCCCGTGGTCATGATACTGCAACAAATGATTTGTTTTTCATTCTAATTTGCATTTCTTAATAAAAAGTGTAACACATGGACAAACGGATGCGTCTCTTATCTATACTAATAATAATTTCTCTCGTGTATTTATTTATTTATTTGGTGTACGATTTTACTCGACGGGTATTAAACATAAAGAATGTAACTATGATACGCACGGGAATATATTGACTTGATATTTAAATTGTTTTATTCAAATTTAAATGTATTTTATCCATAAAATAAATTAGACTTCAGAAAATATAGTTTTAATTAAATTCATTAAAAGTAACCTAATAACGGATGATAAATTGATATTGATGATGACCCGTTATTTTAACGGGAAAGTACACTAGTTATAGGGACCCGTGAAAATTCCACGGGGCGAAAGAAACGACCAACAAATACCAATACTAATAATTTCCCTCGTGTGTTCATTTATTTGGTGTCCGCTAGACATAAAGGAAGTAACTATGATACGTACGGGAATATATTGACTGGATATTCAAATTCCTTTGTTTATTCAATTTTTAAATTTATTTTACCTAAAAAATTAATTAGACTATGCAGAAAATTGAATATATTAAAAGTATCCTAATAACGGGATCCTAATAATAAGTATTGACGAGCAGATATTTTCAACAGGAAAGTACACTATAGTTGTCACGGCACATATTATGCACCGTTTTATAATTTTAATTTAGTCAGGTAGGTAGGTAGGTAGCGAGTTTAATTTTAAGAAGTTTGAAGTTACTTGTGGCAACACCGATGGCAACACTAAGTCAGAAGTCAACAATAACAAACCATTTCTATTTTTAATCATTGTCCTAAGTTGTTTCATCGAGTCATACAAAGTAGTGACACGGCCTTAATTCTTTTGCGATAAGAAAAAGTCGTGGGAAATCTCTTGGAATTTTATTAGTGGCTTCTAATAAACTTGTATAAAAGATCACGTACCTGCAATTAGAAATTACAGGCAAATAGAATAAAGCAAAAAATAGACTAAACAAAATATTAAAAATTTGTATAGTAAAAATATAAATGGCAAAAAATAGGACATTTTAAAATGGTAAAACTAAAATTACAAACTATTAGGCACCATAGCGTAAAAATCAATTTGTCAAAGGAGACAGCATTTTCACTATGTAAGGTAAAAAGAATATAAAAAGGCTAGGGTAAAATATTATAGGGTAAAGTATTGAATCTAGGTATGCTAAGAGAGACAACACAAAATATCAGTACCTTAAATCTTAAGCAAAACTAATTTAAAATTAAACTACTAGACCTGCCATGAAATGAATGATCATAAAAGAGTTGAAATGAATACAGAAATTCTTGATGAGTAAAATGGCAAACTATCATATCTGGTTTGTAAAGATGGTAATATCTAAAAGACTAAAATTCCCAAATGTAAACGAGTATAAAAGGACTATAAATTATTGTGACACTTAAAGAACTACCTAACACAGAACTACTTACTTTGTATGACTCGATGAAACAACTTAGGACAATGATTAAAAATAGAAATGGTTTGTTATTGTTGACTTCTGACTTAGTGTTGCCATCGGTGTTGCCACAAGTAACTTCAAACTTCTTAAAATTAAACTCGCTACCTACCTACCTACCTGACTAAATTAAAATTAAAAAACGATGCATAATATGTGCCGTGACAATAGTATTTTATTAAAACGGATAATTTTATGGATAGCGCATATAATTATTATATACTGCAAATTGAGGGAACAAATATCCCCATAACTAGTTTGCTTATCTTTATTTGTCTGTCTGTGGTCTGTCACGCTTTGAATATTATTCAGAAATTAGGCTAAATATGTTGGCAAGTGGTATCATGAATACCAATTATTATATGAATGAAATAATTTATTTTATTAACTAAATTAGAAATAATTTAAAATCTACAGTGTAAGTTTATAAAGAACTATTTGCAAACAACACTAATATTGACACTATTTATTTAAAATATATATATATTTTGGCTTTTGAATTTTTTTTTGTTTAATCAGAATACATACTAACATTAGAATATAATTTTTAGATTCAATACCCATATGTTTTCAAAATGGCGACATGGTGATCATTGGAACAGAAAATTTTGTTAACAATGGGACAGTGCCTACTGTCAACCAAACTGTCTAGTTAATCCATTTGAACCAATAAATATCTATTTTTGATACAATAACGTAAACTGTAGCTTCAGGGCTTCTTGTAGAAACAGAGCTTCCAGCTGAAGCGGTACTTTCGACCATGTTCAAGGGCTTTAGCAATCTGAGGAATCACAAAGCACTGCATAAAAAAACAAATTTCACTAATAAAAGAAAAAGACGCAGCATGATTTGAACGGATACACCAGAGAAAGAAGAGCTTTTTTCTGGCGCCACTAAGGATAAGGCCTTCGAAATCACTTCATAAAGTATCTGCCGTAGATGGCCTGAGAACTATTGTTCTTGGTCTGGTTTAGAACTCTTAATTTAACTGACCCATTCATCTGAAGAACTTAAAATCTCTACCGAAAACGTTGGAAATGAAGATCTATGTTGTGAAGGCCAATATGTTATTTCTTATTCATTATTAAATAATTTTCTAGTTTCTTGTCCTTCCCGCAGTAGGTGATACCATATACACATTATATTAAGTTACCCAAAACTACTTCTGAGGAATATTTATATTATAATTTTATCATCCTACTGTTCATCATGGAATCACTTTCTCGGACGTTGATCATTTACGGAATAAAGCTGTAAATTCTCCCTAGAGTATCTTTATACTTCCGTAACAGTCCGAGAAATACTGTGGTGGAAGGTTGGATTTTGGATAAAGTCTGTCCTAGTCAAAACTTCAATTAACCAAGAGGCTAACACTGTCTACTTACAATGGAAAGCAAATCCGTTCGTAGAAGGATTGCCCTCTCGAACATTGATGTCCAAAGTGTAGCGGCAAACATCTACTTCTCATGCATAGGGATTATCCTTCAAGAAACAGAGGATATGGTTTGCAACCTTACCAAACCAAAACTAACTGCATTAACGCTTCTGGGTCACAACACTCAAAAAGTGTGTGCTCTAAAACCGTTGATCATTTACGGAATAAAGCTGTAAATTCTCCCTAGATTATCTTTATCCTTCCTTAACAGTCCGAGAAAGTGCTAGTGATTATTCAAATCCCTAACCAGGTTGAAATCAGTTCAGGCGACCACCATGACCATCATTTAGACTTCACCGAAGAACTCAGTGATGTCTCAGTAACCTTGTTTAGAATATTTGAGAATCCTTCACCCGACGAAATTCCTGATATCGAGCAGCTTGATTCCACTACAGGACAGTTGAGGCAGGATTTACTCACCGGTTATGGCGACCCATTCACTACTGATCCTCAAACTTTCTGGTTAAGAAAACAGCTTCGGAGACGCAACATGGAAAGCGAAGACTTGTATCGCTTACATAGAAGCGACCATGGCGACCCCACATGGAAAATCAGCTGGGATCCTAGCGAGAATCGTCCAATGTGCTAAGGAAAACCTTTGACACTGAGAAGGTTCATGGCGATTGGAGATGGTCGTCTGGTTTTAGGCAGCTGCCATGGTGACCCACTATGGAAAGTCGGCTGGGATCTTGGCGAACCTTATCAAAGGTTCCCAGAGAGACTGCTGACTCTGAGAAATAATCTCAGCCCGCTTCATGTGGAGAGAGTTTCAAAGTATGAACTTGTGTCATGTGGAAAGAGTCTAGGGCACAGAGAGCAGCGCCTAGCAAACTCTGTCTGGAATCAAAGGGAACGGCAGGCTCTAGCTGATCTGGAGGAATGAAGTGGACCTCTGAGTCGCGATGTGACTTCTTTGGGTGTATGTTTCTACTTGGATATGTTACACCTTGTACCACGTGGCCTCTCACGGAAGCTATCATGGAATGCTGTTGCAGAAATTCGTTCAGGATTTAGACCTATTATTGCCTTGTGCCTGAAGTTGGAGATTTTCCCTTTATATAAACGTATATGCGAGCCGCTTGCAGTTAATTTCTGAATGGATGGACAAACTATAAATCTAATAAATCTAACATAAATCTTAAAGTTGATTGAGTCGCCCTGAAACCAACAGATCGCTGAAAGCGCTCTGTTCTTGAATTAAACTTTGTACTGCTGTTAGTTTATCTCCTGACCAGGTGACTTCACATACAAAATTCAGATGTCGCCTGGTTTGTTGGATGCTGCTTCTTGAAAACAAATTACCACCAGTAGCGGTTGTGATGACATGGCTCCTATTTAGCATAACCTTTGCAACTGATCAAAATATTAAAACCACTGAATCACCCAACTACCCACATCATTTTCAATCAATGAGACTCTTCTGCAATTTGATGCAGTAGTGACCTCCAAATGATTGCTGGGCAAAGGCTATACAGCTTAATTACAATGGAAGAGATTATTGCCATGGTTCCCTAAAGGAGAGAGGATGGGAGGCATTGGAGACTAGACAGCAACACATCATCGGATTTCTCGCAGTATTCTAGACACAGAGGGTAAGCTTGCTTTTCGCGTTCTATTTACGTAGGGGTGCACTTAGTAATTCGTTTTGCTCCTCTAAAATAATTTAAGTCTTTGCCAACCTAACCCTATAAAATTACTTTAAAATTCAATAATGAAAATTTGATTAATTTAAACTTTACCCATTTAGAAATTAACGCTGCGAAATATCTTAAATTAAAATTGCTTAAATTAAAGTTGTCCTTAAACTTGAGTATTTATTTAACTCCATAAAATTGCTTAGTATATTACGAATGCTAATTTTATAACTTTCCGCAGCAACTGTTCCGAATTGGCTTCCTAGTTCCAGACACCCTACTGGACTTCTTCACGGTGCCACAGTTTTACCAGTCCTATCTTCGAAATACATTGAATATTGACTAATTTAATTGTTTAATTTACCGTGCGATAAGGTCGCCTAGTATTTTAGAATACCTTAAGTCACTCTGTGACGGGGGGAGTGTGATGGCCAATATGCTACATTTATTTTTATTATTCCTGATTAAATAATTTGCTATTTTTCATCTTTCCAGCAGTAGGTGATACAATTTAAACATTCTATTAACATCACAAAAACTACTTCTGAGAAATATTTCCATAACATTTTATCAATCCTACTGTTCATCATGAAATCACTTTCTCGGACGTTGATCATTTACGGAATAAAGCTGTAAATTCTCCCTAGAGTATCTTTATCCTTCCGTAACATATGTACTTGTAGAAATTGATGCAACTTCTAAAACGTATTGTATGAAAACGTAAAAGTATGAAAAGGATAGACACGGAATATTGATGTTATACGAAGATTTAATTGCAATGAGCTTAATTTTCCAAATGTTCCTGACATGGCTTCGGTGAAGCTGGAGGACATTGAACTGATAATATATGAACCAAGTAAGTGTGGGACAACATAAAGAGATAATTCGAACTTGAAATTTGACCATAACCTGAACAATATACAAGTTTGATAAACTTTCCCATCGTTCACCAGAGTATGTCCCATTGTTCACCAGTGCTGTTATACAATGGGACAATTTTATTGTTTTATTTAATTTTTTTCTAGTCAACAGAATATGTTAAAGCATTAGAGTTAGTTTCATTTTATAAAGGAATATCTATATTACTCATGGATTTTTCATACTTTGCCCATAGTAAATGAAATATCAATCTTTCTGTGTTTTAGTCCCATTGATGACCATCCTCCACTATATGAAGTGTATATTTCAATTTGTTAAAGAAACATGTCCGTTTCATTTAATTTTCGTGTATGTTACAATTAATTTCCAATGTCTGTGGTATGAAGTGACAAAAAAAATAAAGTTTATGATAAAATTTCATTTTCTATGAAAACCAAGACAATATTTTAGTAGCACCGAAATTTCTATTTTTGGCACTCAAAAAGAAAATTCTTACTACCTCTGGTTAAACTTGTTATAGCCTATGAATCTTGGGGGGTACGGTCAAGAGCCCCCCCGGTCATGTTTTTTTAATCCTTATTTACCTAGTTAAACAAATGAAGAACTACTTAGATAGAAATAACTGAGAGTTGCTAATGTAGTTTGTTGTATCCGCTAGATTGTTGTACTGCACACTTCATGATTGTTTAATGACCTGGCAGGGGGGTTCGGGGGGCGGCACGCCCCCCGATATACATATAGTTTATGTCTAATCAGTAATGAACTACAAAAGTGTCAATAAGGATTAAATAATATAGGTAAATAAGGATTTAAAAACAGGGGGGCTCGTGACCGGGGGGGCTCATGACCGGGGGGGGCTCTTGACCGGGGGGGGGGCTTATGACCTACACCCGAATCTTGGTGGTAGTCATGCTGCTGGGTCGCTGTGGAGCCTCGCTCACCATCCATTACCTATTGCTAACAACGCACTGATCACAGACCAGTAAAGTAGAAGATGTTCCAATACTGCGTGCACCGAGTGTATATGAAGATGGAGGTAGCATAGCAGAGGCATAAGTGATGCCAAAAAGTGGCGCCATGGGCGTGTCTAAACCCCAGTATATAGAATATGTATTGACAATAGAGACGTTTAGTGTACGTGACGTCATCACATCAACACTCTAAAACCAAAATTGTCACTACTTATCACTCTATTGTCATTGCTATGTATATTTTTCATACTGTGGTCTAAACTAATGGCGCCCCTCCCACTCTCATCAGTTTAACAGAATGCACGGAAAGGAAAGGATGTGCGTGTGAGACACTTCATTTTAACACCTCTCTCTACCTCATGATCTTCTTGAAACCCTACTTTTTTAAGATTTTATAGTTACTTACATGACAAATACAGATAATTTCTATGATGAAAAAGTGTATGATATAATTACTAACTTTGCTTTAACATATCACTAAAACTAAAATTTTATTACTGTAATAACAAGATGAACAGAGAGACTGTATGCTCAAATCATAATAAATTCACAATAAAAAATAGTGTTAAACCATAAAAAAAAAATTATCCATGGATCAAAGCATATACTTCTCAAAAAGAGAGACAATGCTACTGACTATTTTGGACTAATTTATTGCAAGAAAGTTTGAGAAATCCCACCAATTGCGACAATTTGTAAAAAATATGTTTTCAGAAATAAAATATCATCACAATTGGTAAATAATTTGTTATCAAAATTGTGATAGCTACAAACAGAACAGAACAACATCGCCTCCCTCGACTGTTACTCTATTAGCACTGAGCATTGGCATACAACCCCGTTGCATCAAGTGGTAGGGGTGCATTGGGGAAAGACACGCCCATGGCGCCACTTTTTGGCATCACTTTTCCTTGCAAGACATGCTACCTCCATACCTATATATACTCAGTGACTGCGTGGACACCATTGAACAATAATTTGAGAGGAGAGAGACTGCGAGAAAATGAGAGCCAATCAGAGACGGTATGTGCGTGATGTCACTCAAATTGGAAGTTATTAGGGTGGACTAATTTAAATATTACTCGTTTTCTATGATGTTCATTTTTGAGGGGAGACTTAACCAAAACTATTTTGAATTTAATGGACTATTTTAATCGTAATTACAGTAATGTAATATAGTTTCCATTTATTATATAATATAGTGAACATTTTCTATAATATACAATATTTTCCCACCCTTTCTTATTAACAGTTAAAACCATATATACTATACAGTATACATAATGATTTACCACACCAAATAAATTATTTTCACAGTAGGTTAATTAAAAATTTATTTTATTTGGAAGGTATATTTATCGCATATATTATTGAACATCAATTAACATCACTGATTAATGAAAAATAGATAGGGATTAAAGAAAGCACTTGAATGATTATTTAAAATGTTAATGGTCATGTATCTAGCTAGGTAGCTAGGATAAGTTCCGAATTACCGGTCAGTTCCACATCTTTGGTAATATAAGAAATATAGTTATTTTTATAATTATTTAATTTTAGTTGGTATCCATGATACCTGAAAGTATCATTGATACCAATTAAAATAAAAATTAAATAATTATTAAAGTATGGTTTTTTCCTATATGACCTAAGATGTGGAACTGACCTGTAATTCTATATTACCCTTGATATTTATTGGAATAGGTCCCAAGATTTCAGCTGTTATTTTAAAACTAATTAATTTATAACACTATGAAGTTATAAGTACGCATTGATTGAAATAGTTTAAAGTTTTAAACACAACTCTATAAGATTAACGACTGTTGTAATTTCGAGAGCAATAATTACAGACAACCTTTTCTTCCCACACTCTGCAGCGGAATCACTGAGTATATATAGGTATTGAGGGAGCATGCCATGCAAGGAAAAGTGATGCCAAAAAGTTGCGCCACGGGCGTGTCTTCCCCCAATGCACCCCTGCCACTCGGTTCAATGGGGTTGTATGCCCTTCCTCCAATGCTCAGTGCACTGAGTATATATAGGTATGGAGGTAGCATGTCTTGCAAGGAAAAGTGATGCCACTTGGTGCAATGGGGTTGTATGCCCTTCCTTATGAACGGTGACCCCTCCTCTAAAGCTCAGTGTTAATCGAATAACAGTCGAGGGAGGTTATGTTGTTCCGTACTGCTTGTAGCTATCACAATTTTGATAACAAATTATTTACCAATAGTGACAATTGTGAGGATATTTTATTTCTCAAAAAATATTGTTTACTAATTGTCGCAATTGGTGAGATTTATGAAAACATTATTTTTTATAGTTTTCTTCACATTCAATTTTATTATATTTGTATTAAAAGGTAAATTGAAAAGGTTGAACTATCATAATTGATTTGTTATTAAAAAATCACGACTCATTTTTAACACTACTTTCTGGTTTAGAAGATAATGCTGAGGTAGACTTGCTTGTTTCATTTACTATCTCTTTTCGATCATTTTCCTGTTAGATTTTTTGCTAGGTAGGAAATTAGGTTTGATTTACTAACTCATTTTCTTCTTCCATCTGTTAGTTCCATCTTTCCCAATCCAAATTCTTCTTAATAAAGTAACTGCTTTTCTGCATACCTGAGCTTGGCTAACGAATCGTGGTAGATGAATTTGTTCACGGAGCCACTTTCCTTTCAGACTGCCTCTTCGAGTCCCTTGTATTGTATTTAACTTACTTTTGATGTTAGCGATATAGTTTTGGTTCCGAAACAGACTTCGATTTTTTTGAGTCATAAGATTTTAGAATAAAAAAGTACCAAGTTGCATAGGTGGTTTTTATCATTAAACTCAATTGTACTGAATGTAAATAATATGTTGCATTATAAGGTGGGATATATTTAATCTCATCGTGCAACATGTGTTCATGAATGATATTCTTATGGTGGTTTACATATTATTCCACCATGTAACATATGCAACAAAATAGGTAAGTTAAACCCCTTACATATTTATTGTGTTTGTACATAAAATACTTTTATTCATTATTTGCTTCCGTTGTACGGTTTATATTACATATATTTTTTCCATGCTGATCAGATGACAACAAGAGTTATAAGTATATTTATATTTTGCATTCAATCTAATAGAATGATCATGTGGTGACATCACGCTAAGTTTCTGGATATACGTGAATGGGCCATTGCTTTCATTTTTCTTATAATGTAATTTAATCTCAAACTTTCGTTTAATAAATTAGTAGAAAATAGTCTGAAGCTTTGTCTTTCTTTTTGAGAAGTAAGTATGTGCTTTGACCCATGGATAAATTCTTATACTTTTTATGGTTTAATAGTTTTTTTTGTTGCTTTTGTATGCTTTGCGCATACATTCTCTCTGTTCATCTAGTTATTACTGTTATAAAATTATAGTTTTAGTGAGATGTCAAAGTATAGTTAGTATTCAAATCATACACTTTTCATCATAGAAATTATCTGTATTCGTCATGTAAGTAACTATTAAATTTAAAAAAAGTAGGGGTTCGAGAAGTGCATGAGGTAGAGAGAGTTGTTAAAATGAGGTGCGTCTCACACGCATATCCTTTCCTTTTCGTGCATTCTGTTAAACTGATGTGAGTGGGAGGGGCGCCATCGGTTTAGACAACAGTAAAAAAATGTACATAGTAATGTCAATAGAGTGATAAGTAATGACAATTTTGGTTTTAGAGTGTTGCTTTGATGACGTCACATACACTAAACGTCTCAATTGTCACTACATATTCTATGTGCTGGGGTTTAGACACGCCCATGGCGCCACTTTTTGGCATCACTTGTGCCTCTGCTATGCTACCTCCATCTTTATATACACTCAGTGGCTCAGTGCTAATCGAGTAACAGTCGAGGGAGGTTATGCTGTTCTGTACTGTTTGTAGTTATCACAATTTTGATAACAAATTATTTACCAATTGTGATTATATTTTATTTATGAAAACATATTTTTTACAAATTGTCGCAATTGGTGAGATTTATGAAAACATTATATTTTATAGTTGGCTTCTCATTCAATTTCATTATATTTATATTAAAAGTTAAACTATCATAATTGTTTTAATCACAACTCATATTTAACACTACTTTCTGGTTTAGAGGATAATGCTAATGTAGGCTTGCATGCTTCATTTACTATCTCTTTTCATTTTCCTCTTACAGTTTTTGCAAGGTAGGATTTAGGTTTCATTAACTTAACATCTACTCTTCATTCCCTCTCCCATCTGTCAGTTCCGTCTTTCGCAACCACATTCCTTTTAATTAAGTAACTGATTTTCTTCATGCCTGAGCTTGGTCAACGAATCGCGGTAGATAAATTTGTTCACGGAGCCACTTTCCTTTCTGACTGACTCTTCGAGTCCCTTGTATCTATAACTTCCTTTTGACGTTAGCGATATAGTTTTGGTTCCGAAACAGACTTCAATTCTTCGAGTCCTAAGATTTGAGAATAAAAAGTAACAAGTTGCATAGGTGGTTTTTTATCATTATATTATTTAACTCAATAGTACTGAATGTAAATGAAAATAATATGATGCATTATAAGGTGGGATATATTTAATCACACCATGCAACTTCTGTTCATGAATGATATTTTTATGGTGGTTTACGCATTTTCTCACCATGTAACATATGTAACGAAATAGGTAAGTTAAACCCTTTTCATATATATTGATTGCATTTGTACATAAAATACTTTTATTTTTCATTTACTTCCGTTGTATGATAAATAATACATATATTACATATATTTTCTCCATGCTTATCAGATGTCAACAAAATTTATAAGTATATTTACATTTTACATTCAATCTAATAGAATGATCAAGTCGTGACGTCACACTAAGTTTCTGGATATACGTGTATAGGCCATTGCTTCTTTTTTCTTAGAATGTAATTTAATCTCAAACTTTCGTGCAATAAATTAGTCGAAAATAGACAGTAGCAATGTCTCTCTTTTTGAGAAGAATATGCTTTGACCCATGGATAAATTCTTATAATTTTATGGTTTAATAATACTTTTTGTTGTGAATTTATTTTGATTTGAGCATACATTCTCTTTATTCATCTTGTTATAACTGTAATAAAATAATTATAGTTTTAGTGAGATGTCAAAGCAAAATTAGTAATCAAATCGTACACTTTTTTTATCATAGAAATTATCTGTATTCGTAAGTAACTGTTGAATCTTTAAAAAATAGGGTTTCGAGAAGTGCATGAGGTAGAGCGAGTCTAACACGCACATCATCTCCTTTCCGTGCATTCTGCTAGACTGATGCGAGTGGGAGGGGCGCCCTTGGTTAAGACCACAGTATAAAAAATATACATAGTAATGACAATAGAGTGATAAGTAGCGACATTTTTCGTTTTAGAGTGTTGCTGTGATGACGTCACGTACACTAAACGTCTCGATTGTCACTACATATTCTATATACTGGGGTTAAGACACGCCCATGGCGCCACTTTTTGGCATCACTTTTGCCTGCGCTATGCTACCTCCATCTTTATATACACTCAGTGAGCGGAATGTTTAGTTTTTGGCGTGAACAGTGAACAACAAAACGGAACAAGTTCAAATAAAAGAAAAATGAATTATGAGATTATATCTGAATATTTTAAAACATTAAAGGAATGTGAACATTTACTATCACAAAAACATAATTTTCGCATTAGGAGATATCATAAAATATACCTAATAATAACATCAGAAATAATGCAATAGCGAATATAGTAAGAATGATTGAAACGTCACGCACTTACCATTGTGACGTGCCATCAGTCGCTAGATATTTAAAATGACTGTATTGGGACATCTTCTACTTTACTGGTCTGTGCACTGATTAAGGGGACCGTCCGTAAATTTTGTAAACAAATTTATTAATAAAGCTACGGTTATGAAACTTGGTTCCTAAATATAAAATTGAATAATATTATGTTTTTGTTCGTGGCATTTTTTCGATTAGACGCATAGAAAACAAGTTATTCGAATTTCGAACGAATTTCGAACTGGGTATTCAAACATGTACTTCTAATACAGTTTTTGTAGCTACGGGTTTGCGGTTTTTTTCATTCGATTCTCCTGGTGATTCTCTACAAAAGCCTGAAGATCGATTTTTGAATTGCGAATTAGTTTACGAAAAATTTGATTTTTCGTGAAAAAACTAATATTTTCAAAAAAAAAAAAAATTATATTTCTAAAAAAAAAATTGTATTTCGAAATTCAAAAATCGATCCTCAAGCTTTTGTAGAGAATTACCAGGAGAATCGAATGAAAAAAACCGCAATGCTCTAGCTTCAACCAAAAAAATGTGCGGGGTTTTGAATTACAAGATTTGTAGATCTCAAAATTAGTAGGAATTTCCTTTCAAAGTTTGATGATCTGACACGCAGCATCCATCCACTTCGAAGGTTTAGGGATAACTGAGCAATCTTTCTTTGCATTCATTGATGTGGGCGTTATATAGTGGTAGGTTAGATACCAGATATAGCGAGATAATTAATTATTACGAATTATAATTGGCTGAGAGATGGTTTTTAGAGTACATATTGACTCCCTATCCCCCGGCCCACTTTTCCCTTTCTCCCTCTCCCCAGGGGGTTAGAGTTATACGAGACTTCTGATATTTTGCACACACTATAAGAAGGTTATAAAACAACTATTTACACAATAAAAAAAAAAGATAAAATTTTGAGATTTCTTCGCGGACGGTCCCCTTAAGTGAAGCAAAGTGCTACTATCCGACTTTGAGAAAAGTGAGGTGATTCGAATGAACACTGTCCGATTTTCAATTTCAGTGCGAAGACAGCGTTTTATGATGAAATTCTACACAGCTTAAATGATCCACTCCACTCTTAACTAAAATTTCTGAAGAAATGCTATAAATTTGTGAAGCTAAGGCTATATAACATTTCACAGTTAACAGAAAAGAAATTGATCAACTATTCGCTTCGTAATTAATTATATAAGAAATATTCACACTAAACCTTCCGTGTCAGACATTTCTATTATGATTCAACTAAAATACAAGAAATGAATGCGAACTTTAACTTGTACTATCGTAAATTTAATGGTAATTAGGTACACTTTTAGGTACCTAATGTTTTTTCAGGATAATGGTATTTAGGTAATGGTGTAGCCCCTGCTATAGATAGCCATTTATGATATATTTATAAACTTTGTGAACCTTTGTTATTGATTTGAATTCGTCGGGCAAGGCACTATTTCTTTTCTTCAAATTCGGCGGCTAGAAGTAAAATCACAAATAATAAAGAAATATAGAACAAAATTAAATATGGTTTGTAATTTTATAATCAGTAACCTTAGTTTTAATGAATAGAGAAATAAAAAAATAAGATTGGAGGGGACCTTTAAACGGTGTCCGGAAAACTGCCAGGCGGAAAACTGCCGAAGCGGAAAACTGCCAGGCGGAAAACTGCCAGTCACTTACTGAATTTAATGACTTTAGTCCGTAATAACATTTTGATTTATAATAAAACGACGTTCGCTCTTAGTTAAAAGGAGTTGGGGGAACATTCTTTTTTACTTAGTATACAAAACAAAAATATAGTTTTTCTTCATTAGAAAATACATAAAATATATTGGTATATAAATATTACAGTAAAAAAATCAAATACATGATATAAATTAAAAAATAAAACCTTTCTTAGAATATACAAAAAGAAGAAGAAGAAACAAGAAATGATTGTATTAGGAACAGAGTACAATTTCTTTATTTACACAACGCATCTCTACTTTATCATTTCGTAACGGGTTTAGTGTCTAAATATTTCATTTTTGTTTATAATTTGATAATTGAACAAGCCTTCAAACTTAATATTCGCTTGTACTCATTATAAAACAAATTCGATCGATGTTTGTGAAATATTTAGAATTTGCAACACAACATCTATGATTATCAAACTTATATTACCTACCTAATTCTCTGACAATTTCACTCGATCGAATTGGATTACTCATAAATTAATAATACTTTTACATATAAATGAAAATTGTAAAAATGAAGGTGTTAATGCTATGGAGAATAAAATTGTAAATGTAATAAATATTGAACATACTTATAAGAGATGTAACATACACTAATATATATTATACAAGATATAAATTATAAATCTTATAAAAATATAAATTCCTATATGTGTAGATATATAAATAAATACATGTTTTTAAAATGTACGTGACTTAACAAATAAGTTGAAAATGTTAATTATAATTTCTTTGTGTGCACTGAATTTGTTTTACTGTATGTTATATAAAGTAGCTTTGTTGAAATACTATTTTCCATTGAATAATTAGTAATCCAATAATCTATATACTTTAGTTATAACTGTAAAAATAAAGGTATCTTTAATCACTTAAATGAGCCAATAAGTGACTGGCAGTTTTCCGCCTGGCAGTTTTCCGCTTCGGCAGTTTTCCGCTTCGGCAGTTTTCCGCTTCGGCAGTTTTCCGCCTGGCATTTTTCCGTGTACCCTTTAAACAATGGATTACATTTAAAAGTAGTATTATTTTACAGTCAGGTTTAATATGTTCCGTTTCTGTTCGGATAGTAACCTTTAAATGGCTCCTTAGTAATTAACAGGTTGCAGTTAGACAAGGTGGTACAAAGATATACCACTGTCAAAATACATACATAATTAAGATCTACTCAGACTCTCACACTATCGTATTCGTGGCACACTTGATACTGGAGCAATAACGCCCCCATAATCAACTCTCCGCCTGTAATATGCACAGTTGCACACATCTCAACTTCTCAAGAAAGCACGTGTCTCTCTTAGGCCTAATACACTGGCGGGTGATGCATACATATAAGTGATGTAACATATGTACACTTAATTTGTAATACACAAGATATAAATTATAAATCTTATAAACATATAAAATCCTATATAGATATATGTATTTATATACATGTTCTTAAAATGTACGTGACTTAACAAATAAGTTAGAAATGGCGATTATAATTTATTTGTTTGTACTGAATTTGTTTTACTGTGTGTTTAATAAAGTAGCTTTGCTGAAATACAATTTTCCATTGAATATCAAGTAATCCAATATTTATATATTTTAGATATAACTGTAAAAATGAATGTCTCCTTAATCACTTGACGAATGGCTAACGCTGTTTTTTGTGAATTAAAATGTTCTTAGAATGTGTTTATCAAAAGTAAAAAATACATAAATTGCCAAAAAGTGACTGGCAGTTTTCCGCTTCGGCAGTTTTCCGTGTACCGTGCTCTGACATCCCACTACCACAGCGACTAGAATGAGGTTCACAAACTATGGCACCCACTCTGAGAGTAATGGCTACCCTCAGGACCTCTGGATCAGCTGTGTACCCAATGACGGTATAGGTATCGTATTCAACCACACTCCAGTTTCTTTAAGAGATGCAGATAACATTCGTGCCCTTGCCACCTGATCCGCTCGAGCTAACAGACTCTCCATTAATGAATGAGCCCGTGGTGTATCCCATTCTTTTTGACTGGACTTAATGGACTGATACAGGGAGATCAGCCTGTATATCCCGCCGCCTTGTCCCAACTGCATCCGTAAGCTCTCCGATATCGACTACATTAATATTAGAATGAATAGTTTCAACTAAATCACTCACAGAATACATTAAAGACACAAAAGCAGGCTAGGCTATATCTCCAGCTCTCCTACAACCAAGACCAACCCGTAGACTTACCTAAATCCAAGAATCAGCTGACATCTCTACATTGGTTGTTGTTGTTGTTGTCGACCCCGCTCCATCACTGACACAGTGGTGGAGCCCTCACACCGAGAGACGACGCAGCTGCCCGCCAGGGTTCCCCCAGACCCACAGGCGAGAAACCCCACTCCCCCCAGCTGGAGATGTCGAGATTCAGCCAGGACCAGGTGGTGAAAATGTGCACTGGGTCGGCTGTATGTGTGTGTAGTGCGTGTTAAATGTTATGCGTGTTGGTGAAGTGTGTGTGTGTTCCTCTCATGTACTCCACTCCCCCCATCCCCACCCCCCTTACGTTCCCAGTAGAACTACCCATCTGTTTATAAGGGGGGTAACTCCAGCTGGGTCAGTCCAGAGGTTTTCCGGAGTAAGGGTGGTAGGGACTGCAGTACAGTTGAAGAGATGTTTAGTGTCGTGCGTGTTGGTGTTACAAAGTGGACAGTGTGGTGTTGGGTGTGTGTCGGGTGATATCTTGTGTAAGTAGCTGTAGAGAAGTGGTGATTTGTTTGTCCTAAGTTGTGCGAGTTGTCTGCGTGTGTGTATGGGTAGTGTTTGTTCGTTAGTGTTGATGTCTGGTGGTGTGGCGTTCAGAATTTTGTTGATTTGTTTGTTGTTTAGGTATGTTTGAACTGTTTGTGTGTGTATTGTTTTCATGTTTTTCTTGATGGTGTCTGTTGATGTGGTGTCTGGTGGTGTGTCTAGATTGATTGTGTAGTTGTTGTTGTTGTCATGGATGGTCTGTTTTTTGCGTCTTTGTGAGGTGTTCTGATGTGTGAGGTAGTGCAGTGGGTGGTCAGGGTGTTGTGTATTTTGTCTGTATTGTGATGCGTGTAGTTGTAGGTGTTGTTTGAGAGGGAGGGTTTGTGTTTCGTCGTGGAGATGTTGTATGTTTGTGTCTCGTGTGCAACCTGTGGCTATCATAAGTGCTGTGTTTTGTACGATCTGTAGTGTGTTGATGTTTGTGTCTGATGTGATGGGGGACCAAACTGTGTTACTGTACTCTAGGACGGGGCGTGTAATTGTTTTGTATGTGTTTAGAAGTGTTTCTTTTGTTTTGCCCCAGTGTGTAGATGTGAGAGCTTTGATGACCTTAAGGGTCTGTTTGGCTTTTTGTGTTGTGTGTTTTATGTGTTGTGAGTATGTGAGCTTGGGGTCAAAGATGACTCCAAGTATTTGTGGGTTGCGTGTTGTGGGTAGGTCTGTGTCTTGTATTTTGAGTGTGAGTGTTGTGCTGTATTCTGCTGGATCAGGAGTGAAAAGCGTTGTTTGTGTTTTGGAGGCATTGAGTGTTAGTTGGTTTTGTTTTGTCCAGGTGTGTATCTGTTCTAGGTATGGTTGTATTTGTGCCTGTGCTTGTCTGTGGTTCTTGTGTGATGAGAGAATGGTGATGTCGTCTTCGTATGTGATGAGTTTTACTGTGGGTGGTGGTGTGGGTATGTCAGATGTGTATATGTTGAAGAGTGTTGGTGATAGGACGCCTCCTTGTGGTACTCCTGTTTTCATGTGTCTGTGTCTGGAGTTTGTTCCGTTGTATTGTGTTTGTCCTCTGTTGTATTTGGTACCTCAACGCGACTTTTACCCGGACCGTTGGGACATTTAATGTCCCAAGTATCTTTGGAACATTATCACATGTCCCAAAGAGTGTTCGTGCGTTTTTGAATAAGTAGCTTACATAAGGTCCAGAAAACAAATAAAAACCACAGTGCCAAAAATATAAATTCATGCAACATTATTACATTCCACTTTTACACTTGTGTACTTACACACGGAAGTTGCGGTATATTGGCCACCAGATGGCCAATCAGTTGAACTACTAAGAAGTCTTCATGAGTTTATTTAACACAATGTCCCAATGAAATATCTATAAGGATTTTACCCAGAGTGCATCCCAAAATAATCATTCAATGCATATATTTTACACTTTGTCCCACAAATGAATCTTCTCGTATCTATTTTACACTTTGTCCCAAACGAGAAAAGTTATGTTAATATTTTACACTTTGTCCCAAAGACGAACCTTTATGGAATTATTATACTCACTGTCCCAAAGACAAACATTCATGGAACTATTATACACACTGTCCCAAAGACAAACATTCATGGAACTATTATACACACTGTCCCAAAGACAAACATTCATGGAACTATTATACACACTGTCCCAAAGACAAACATTCATGGAACTATTATACACACTGTCCCAAAGACAAACATTCATGGAACTATTATACACACTGTCCCAAAGACAAACATTCATGGAACTATTATATACACTGTCCCAAAGACAAACATTCATTGAACTATTATATACACTGTCCCAAAAACAAACATTCATGGAACTATTATACACACTGTCCCAAAGACAAACATTCATGGAACTATTATACACACTGTCCCAAAGACAAACATTCATGGAACTATTATACACACTGTCCCAAAGACAAACATTCATGGAACTATTTTACACACTGTCTCAAAGACAAACATTCATAGAACTATTATGCACACTGTCCCAATGACGAACCTTCAAGAAACTATTTTAGAAACACCACGACTAGCAGCAATTACAGGCCGATCAGCCTGACGTCGGTTCCTGGCAAGCTGCTAGAGTCAATCATTAAGGACAGGGTTGTAGCTCACCTTGAAGATCACAAACTCATAGGGAAAAGTCAGCATGGTTTTCTTCGTGGGAAATCATGTCTGACTAACCTATTAGAATTCTTTTTCTACGTCTTTAATGAACATGACAGAACCAGAGCAGTTGACATCGTGTATCTGGATTTCAAAAAGGCCTTTGACAAAGTACCCCACGGGCGGCTTTTAGTCAAGGTAGAGGCTATTGGAGTAAGAGGTCGCGTCCTGCAATGGATCAAATCGTGGCTGAGCGGCAGAAGACAGAGAGTGGTGATCAATGGAGTAGCATCTAGTTGGGGCTCCGTAACCAGCGGGGTTCCACAGGGATCTGTCCTTGGTCCACTGCTCTTTATCATCTACATCAACGATCTAGAGGTGGGGCTCGTCAGTAGAATTTCAAAATTCGCTGACGACACGAAGATTGGCATCCACGACTCGGATCCAGCTGCCGTCAGAGAACTCCAGGGAGACCTGTTGAGAATTGGAGACTGGTCGGATTCGTGGCAGATGCCTTTTAACGTAAATAAGTGTAGAGTGCTCCATGCTGGTGCTCGGAACCTTGAAGCCAACTACACTTTGCTCGGGGCCCCTATCATGCCTACTGATGAACAAAGAGATCTCGGTATTCTGATCACCCGGGATCTGAAGTTCTCCAGACAGTGTTTGGATGCTGAAAGGAAGGCAAACAAGATCCTTGGATATATAAAGAGACAATTTACATACCGAAATAGGGAGACTGTACTCACCCTCTATAACTCCCTAGTAAGACCAATATTAGAGTATGCGGTCCAGTTCTGGTCGCCGACACTGCGCTCAGATGTCAAGCGACTGGAACAAGTACAGGCTCGGGCCTCAAAACTTGTGCCAGAAATCCGCTTTAAGGGCTACGCTCGAAGATTGGGAGATCTAGGTCTTTTTACTCTAGAGCAGCGGCGTATGAGGGGTCACCTCATAGAGAGTTTTAAGATCCTTAGGGGATTCTCTGAGGTTGACCCCCATGACTACTTCGTTTTGTGCCAAAACGCCACCCGTAAACATGGGTGGAAGGTTGTTCCACCTCGGTTCGGCACTACCCAACTGGAGAATTTCATGCTGGTGAAAGTCTGCAACCTCTGGAACAGACTTCCAGCTGAAATTGTCAACAGTCCATCAGTTGACTCTTTTAAAAGACGCCTAGACGGGATTCTCCCTGGGCTTGATTACTGAGCTCAGGGTTTATCATGACCTCTTGTTTTGGCCTTTTCTGAGCAGGAGCAGATGTGTGACTGGTGGCGGTTGTTTTCTGTGCACCCCCCAGACTTCAACTTTGCCCCTAGTGTCTACCTAGTGTAGAAAACACATTCTGCTCTTCTATATTTAAAGAGAAACCCTGGCGCCTTTACGTGGCGAGAGAGATCAGGTCACACCCTGCGTCCTGTCACCGTCTCAGGAACTGGTGGGTTTGACTGACCAAGTCCAGGTTAAAACTTGTAGTAGCCTATGATTGCACCCAAACTGTCTTCCTACGCCTGCTGGAGGTTCTTCCTTCGTCAGGTTTGGGAGTGCGGTTTGAAGTGCATGGGCTCCAAGTGAGGATTGATGGAGAGAGATTTAACATACTCCGTTAGTATCCCTACGTTGAGCAGCGCAGCTAGCTGTGCACAGGGGCCTTCCTTGGATGAGCATATTGTGCTTTTTGAAGGTCCCTTTATCCTTGTGACTCCTTGTGACACACGGTCCCAAAGACGAACCTTCACGTTACATATGCATCTTCGTAGGACAGCTGTATTAATTATCTTATGCATCTCCGTAGGACAATTGTATTATCCTATGCATCTCTATAGGACAACTGTCTTATCCTATGCATCTCTGTATGACAATTGTATTATCCTATTGTATTACTGTCTTATCCAATCATCTCTCTAGGACAACTGTCTTATCCAATGCATCTATGTAGGACAATTGTCTTATCCAATGCATCTCTGTAGGACAACTGTCTTATCCGATGCATCTTTGTGGGACAACTGTTTTATCCTATGCATATCTGTAGGACAATTGTATTATCCTATGCTTCTCTCTAGGACAACTGTCTTATCTAATGCATCTCTGTAGGACAACTGTCTTATCCAATCATCTCTCTAGAACAACTGTATTATCTAAAACATCTCTCTAGGACAACTGTCTTATCCAATCATCTCTCTAGGACAACTGTATTATCAAATGCATCTCTCTAGGACAACTGTATTATCGAATGCATCTCTCTAGAACAACTGAATTATCCAATCATCTCTCTAGAACAACTGTATTATCTAATACATCTCTCTAGGACAACTGTATTATCCAATGCATCTCTCTAGGACAACAGTATTATCCAATGCATCTCTCTAGGACAACTGTCTTATCCTATGCATCTCTGTAGGACAACTGTATTATCAAATGCATCTCCCAAGGACAACTGTATTAACCAATGCATCTCTCTAGGACAACTGTATTATCAAATGCATCTCCCTAGGACAACTGTCTTATCTAATGCATCTCTCTAGGACAACTGTATTATCTAATGCATCTCTCTAGGACAACTGTATTATCAAATGTATCTCCCAAGGACAACTGTATTAACCAATGCATCTCTCTAGGACAACTGTATTATCAAATGCATCTCCCAAGGACAACTGTATTATCTAATGCATCTCTCTAGGACAACTGTATTATCAAATGCATCTCCCAAGGACAACTGTATTATCTAATGCATCTCCCTAGGACAACTGTATTATCTAATGCATCTCCCTAGGACAACTGTCTTATCTAATGCATCTCTGTAGGGCAACTGTCTTATCCAATCATCTCTCTAGGACAACTATCTTATCTAATGCATCTCTGTAGGACAACTGTCTTATCCAATCATCTCTCTAGGACAACTGTATTATCTAATGCATCTCTCTAGGACAACTGTATTATCTAATGCATCTCTCTAGGACAACTGTATTATCAAATGCATCTCCCTAGGACAACTGTCTTATCTAATGCATCTCTGTAGGACAACTGTCTTATCCAATCATCTCTCTAGGACAACTGTATTATCTAATGCATCTCTCTAGGACAACTGTATTATCTAATGCATCTCTCTAGGACAACTGTATTATCAAATGCATCTCCCTAGGACAACTGTCTTATCTAATGCATCTCTGTAGGGCAACTGTCTTATCCAATCATCTCTCTAGGACAACTGTCTTATCTAATGCATCTCTGTAGGACAACTGTCTTATCCAATCATCTCTCTAGGACAACTGTATTATCTAATGCATCTCTCTAGGACAACTGTATTATCTAATGCATCTCTCTAGGACAACTGTATTATCAAATGCATCTCCCTAGGACAACTGTCTTATCTAATGCATCTCTGTAGGACAACTGTCTTATCCAATCATCTCTCTAGGACAACTGTATTATCTAATGCATCTCTCTAGGACAACTGTATTATCCAATGCATCTCTCTAGGACAACTGTATTGTCCAATGCATCTCTCTAGGACAACTGTATTATCCAATGCATCTCTCTAGGACAACTGTATTGTCCAATTAATCTTTGTAGGCCAATTGTATTATCCTATGCATCTCTATAGGACAACTGTCTTATCCTATGCATCTCTGTATGACAATTGTATTATCCTATTGTATTACTGTCTTATCCAATCTTCTCTAGAGGACAACTGTCTTATCCAATGCATCTATGTACGACAATTGTCTTATCCAATGCATCTCTGTAGGACAACTGTCTTATCCTATGCATATCTGTAGGACAACTGTATTATCTAATGCATCTCTCTAGGACAACTGTATCATACAATGCATCTTTTTAGGACAACTGTCTTATCCAATTCATCTCTGTAGGACAACTATATTATCCAATGTATCTGTTTAGGACAACTGTATTATCCAATTCATCTCACTAGGACAATTGTATTAACCAATGCATCTCTGTAGGACAACTGTATTATTAAATCCATCTCTCTAGGACAACTGTCTTATACAATGTATCTCTCTAGGACAACTGTATTGTCCAATTCATCTCTGTAGGCCAATTGTATTATCAAATGCATCTCTCTAGGACAACTGTATTGTCCAATTCAACTCTGTAGGCCAATTGTATTATCCAATGCATCTCTCTAGGACAACTGTATTGTCCAATTCATCTCTGTAGGACAACTGTCTTATCCAATGCATCTCTCTTGGACAACTGTATTGTCCAATTCATCTCTGTAGGACAACTGTATTATCCAATGCATTACTGTAGGACAACTGCATTGTCCAATTCATCTCTGTAGGCCAATTGTATTATCCAATGCGTCTCTCTCGGACAACTGTATTATCCATGCATATATGTAGGACAACTGTCTTATCCAATGCATCTTAGTAGGAAAACTGTATTATCTTATGCATCTTTCTAGGACAACTGTCTTTATCCTATGCTGCCCTCAGGCTCATTCTAGGCGCCTAAGTCATTTAAATGCTTCCCAAGAGATTCAGTTCTACATCCCTGTACTTTAATCTCTTGATATATCATCTTATTCTCTTGATATATAATCTTATTATTTTGATATATCATCTCAATCTCTTGATATATCATCTTATTCTCTTGATATATCATCTTATTATTTTGATATATCATCTTATTCTCTTGATATATCATCTTATTCTCTTGATATATCATCTTAATCTAAGGATAAAAAGGAACACCAGTACTGGAACAGGACGTTTCGATAGTCTAGCTATCATTATCAACTAATATAAAATCTGTAATGGAACATAAAAAATAAAAAACATACACTAATATTTATTGAACATTAAAAAACCTAACTAAAAATTAATTAAAAGTTAAAGGATAAGAACTGTCACTATTGTTTAAAATTGGTTGGCGTTTAAAAATGTGAAGTGATTCTAAAATTCTCAACTCATTAAAATTGTTTGCACTACCTAAAATTTTAAAATGATCTAATTTGATTGGAGAGTCGCAAGTACTCTCCGTGTGAATTCTAATTGATGAATGAGGTGGATTGCAAATTGGTCTATTAGTTCGAAAACTCCTCCCAGCATGCTCCGCAATCCTCATGTAGAGTGGCCGCGACGTCATGCCAACGTACTCTGACGTGCACTGCACGCAACTAAAGGAATAAACGATTGACGAGAGCATGCCGAGAGGAAGTTTATCTTTGTAATTAAAAAAAGAGCCTATTGTAAATGAATTGGTAAAAACAAATCTAAAAGTTACATCATTAAAATATTTAGTAAAAAGAATGGAAAGATCTTGTTTTAATTTGACAGAGTGGTAGCCTAGATATGGTAGGGATGCATATAAAATGTTTTCAGCGGGTGGTACAGTATAAGTGCTATTAAAATTCCTATCTAAAAACTGCATAAGGATTTTATTTAAAAGTGAAGTACAAAAGCCATTGTTATTAAAAAAAGAGCGTAAAAAAGAAATCTCCCGCTTAAAAAATGAAAAATTGCTACTAATTTTGCATGCCCTGAAGATTAAAGTTTTGATGCTATTGTATTTAAAAGAAGTGGAACAAAAACTATAAAAACTAGAGCCTAAACCTGTAAAACTAATTTTTCTAAAAACTAAACTATGGAACTTGTTATCCTGCCTATGAATATTACAATCTAAAAATGATAAAATATTATTTTGCTCAAGTTCAAAGGTAAAATTTATACTGCTATGCTTGCTATTGAGGTAAGTTAAAAATAGGGGAACATGAGATTTGTCTTTAAAAAGGAGGAAAGTGTCATCAATATATCTTTTGTAAAACAAGGGTTTAAAATTAGAGGGGCAATCTGCAAGCCAATTTTGTTCATGATGGCACATAAAAATATTTGCGAAATTAGGACCTAATGGGAGTCCCATACCTAAACCTTCAAGTTGTTTAAAATATTTGTTATTGAATAAAAAGAAACTATTTAAAACTGAAAGCTCTAAAAATGTTCAGATTTTATATTAGTTGATAATGATAGCTAGACTATCGAAACGTCCTGTTTTTTAAAGAAATGTACATTCCAGTACTGGTGTTCCTTTTTATCCTTAGACTTAGAAGCACAATTCCTGCTAATTTTTTAGACATCTTAATCTATTGATAAATCATCTTATTCTCTTGATATATCATCTTATTCTCTTGATATATCATCTTATTATTTTGATATATCATCTTATTCTCTTGATATATCATCTTATTCTCTTGATATATCATCTTATTATTTTGATATATCATCTTATTCTCTTGATATATCATCTTATTCTCTTGATATATCATCTTATTCTCTTGATATATCATCTTAATCTATTGATATATCATCTTAATCTATTGATATATCATCTTATTCTCTTGATATATCATCTTATTCTCTTGATATATCATCTTATTCTCTTGATATATCATCTTATTATTTTGATATATCATCTTATTCTCTTGATATATCATCTTATTCTCTTGATATATCATCTTAATCTATTGATATATCATCTTAATCTATTGATATATCATCTTATTCTATTGACATATCATCTTATTCTCTTGATATATCATCTTATTCTCTTGATATATCATCTTATTATTTTGATATATCATCTTATTCTCTTGATATATCATCTTATTCTCTTGATATATCATCTTAATCTATTGATATATCATCTTATTCTCTTGATATATCATCTTATTCTCTTGATATATCATTTTTACATTTACATTTTTACATTTTTTACATGGAAAATACTTGAAATTTTGCATGTGGCTAAATATCATTGATTTACCTATAATTGGTGAAAATTTCAAGTCAACAGCACCATTAGATCACAAAATCTGAAAATACAGCAGCGTGTGCATTTGTCAGAAAATCCGCCATTTTGAAAATGGCGCATATCTCATTTTCCCCATTTGATATGGATGGGAATTTTTTTTCTGGTCATCTACATACCAAACGGAGCAAGTGTGCCAAATTTAAGCTCTATAACATTTTTTTTTTCCACGTTTGGGTGTTTTTTGACTTCAACAGCTGGACTACAATGCTCATTACTCAGTAGGTAAGTATACGTCTAGCTAACAAACGGTGGGCTCATTTTTAGGTATTATATTTATGAAGAAACCAAAATCAAAACGCTGGGTCGACATGATTATCTGTGGTAGCCGAGTAGTCGACCTAGTGCATGGAGCTTACTTTCACTATCCCCTCTTCTACGAGGCCTTCTTCTTTCCTTTTAGTCTCTTGAAACGCCTTTCTAGCGACTAGAAACGTAAAACAATATATATAATAATAATAAACATGCTGAAATACAGGTTTCAACATGTCCGGACATGCATAGCGTAGAAACCTATGCATGTCCGGTAACTGGGTAGAAACCTAGGCCTGTACAGTAACTGGGTAGAAACCTAGGCCTGTAGAGTAACTGGGTAGAAAACTATGCCTGTCCGGTAACTGGGTAGAAACCTATGCCAGTCCGGTAACTGGGTAGAAACCTATGCATGTTCGGCAACTGGGTAGAAGCCCATGCATGTCCAGTAACTAGGAAGAAACTAGGCCTGTCCGGTAACTGGGTAGAAATTTATGCCTCTCCGGTAACTGGGTAGAAACCAATGCATGTCCTGGGTAGAAACCTAGGCCTGCCCGGTAACTGGGTTGAAACCTATGCCTATCCGGTAACTGGGTATAAACCTATGCATGTCCGGTAACTGGGTAGACACTTATGTATGTCCGGTAACTGGGTAGAAGCTTAGGTGTGTCCGGTAACTGGGTAGAAACCTAGGCCTGTCCGGTAACTGGGTAGAAACCTATGCATGTCCGGTAACTGGGTATAAACCTATGCATGTCCGGTAACTGGGTAGACACTTATGTATGCCCGGTAACTGGGTGGAAACCTAGGCCTGTCCGGTAACTGGGTAGAAACCTTAGCGTATCATGTTTACACGGGTCTCATTATACCCGTTGAAATATAAATTGAGCCTAATGGCCTTAATTGAAATTAAAATTGATTCTATTTTATCTGCTGTAATACTAAACTATTTTTATCTGTGATTTTGTTAATATACATTATATAATTCTCATATTTTTTTATACTCCATACCCAGTAAGGTATATTGCACAAAAAATAGGTGAAAGGATGTAAGGGAGAGCTATGTCCATTGGGCCCCAACTGTTGTAATTTGGATTTTAGCCTATGTATGGTCGTTAAGGAATTATTTCAGGAGGCTTGTCCCAATCTGTTAAATAGTGTAATAAAATCGTGTGTAGCGCTCCAAGTGGAACGCGGTTAAGTCACTTCAATCCAGGACATCACACTACGTGGCTGAGAGGTGCTGCTCCGAAGTGATAATGACTTTAGGTGAGTTTACTGTTATTCAAATTTATTTACATGAAAATGTTTTTATTTGTGATCATCCAGTTATATTTATTTATCTAATACTATGAACTGCAGTTCCCTACCTATTTCATGTGTTATAATGTATTTTACTTAATTGATGTATACCTATTAGGTAGTACCTAGTTGGCGTGTTGTTTATATATGTTTGTTAAACAATATCTATAAATAATATCTTAAACAATATAAACAATATCTATAGCTATTAAATGAAACAATCCTTCATTTTGCAATTTTAACTTTAATTATTGAAACTCTATTAACACTGAAGCAAACACTCCAAAACGATCATTATTTCCATTAAAAATCAGCGAAAATGGATATAGATCAGATACCTATCAAACAATTAGATGAATGGTGAAGTCAATTTACACTTTTTTTTGAAAGAACAGAAGTATTCTATAAAACTATAACTAGCTCACTAAATTATTATGGTCCGATACCAATTGACTTACAGTAGTTACCTAGCTAGTTATATATTTATATGAGACATTGTTTTTCTGCAATATTATTTTAGACTCAATAGTTACGAAACGTGTTTTGATTAATTACTGAGCCATTATTAATAAATACACTAACTATGCGATTTAAGAAGGAAGTTAAAACGTGACGGTATGTTCTTTGATCTCTTTTGACTAATTATTGATAATTTGTGTGAATAAGGGTTTAAGAAATAATTCAGAAGTTCAGTTGCGGAAAGTTCCATAGTTCATTATTGTGTGTGCTGTCCCAAGAATATTAAGGAAGTTGTGTGTCCTGGCGAGTATTCGTGACACTTTGTGTAAAAATGTTCCGTATCTTCCATATTTTATTTTCATTATTGCGCTGTTTAAAATAGATGACCCGAACCAACATATAACGTATATATTACAATTTTTATGGATGTTCTATTCACCAATTAATAATTTGTGCGAGTAAGGGCTTATGAAATAATTAGGATGTCGAGTTGTGGAAAGTTCTATAGTTCATTATTGTGTATGCTGTCCCAAGATTATTGAGGAAGTTGTGTGTCCTGGCGAGTATTCGTGACACTTTGTGTAAAAATGCTTCCTATCTTACACATTTTATTTTTACTATATATTAAGCTGTTTTTCATATTTTACATATTCCTACATATTTGTTAAGGTAAGGTTCTTACAAAATTTAATGTTGAACTTTGTGTACTAGATGTTTTTTTAATGAAAAGTGATTCAATAATTTAAACCATTAACTTCGTGTTGATAATACAAATATTTAAAATAAGTAAATGGAAATACATACCCGACGTTATGTGATATTATGTCTACTATATGTTGCTATATTTAAATATATTTTCTTTCCATTCGTAAAACACCTTCATACATTCGATGTCTATTCTTTATTGTTCCATTAATTTGAATTTTATGCTATCAAATATAATTTAAAAAAATCTATGATGCCAAAAAAATTAATCACGATTTGCAAACATCCATAAATGTAGAATTTCCATTTATTCGACAAGCATAATTTCTTCGGGTAAATTGACAAGAGATTATGAAATGAACATGTGATCTTCATTGGAAAATCAATAATTAGAAACCTTATTTGCATTGTCATTCCCTTAAATTAGAAAAAAACCCATCAGGGTTTATATATTCACCTAGCTATAAATAAACCTTATACACTCATTTGCAGATATTTGGACTGTCAAATTTGAGGACGGTATTATATATGAAGCTACAGATGCTCGCATTAAAGGTACAAGACCCTTAAACCGGGGAGACGCTGTAACTGCAAGATATAATGATGGACAGTGGTACCCAGCTACAGTGGAAAGGATACCAGGTAGGTTTTTTTCTAAATAACACGTTACACACAGTTTATTTCAAAATATATTCGGCTCCTTTAATTCGTATCTGTTGTGTTACTAAGAAACAACAGTATATGTACTATGAATTAAGAGTGTTAAGTTTTCAATTATTCAATTGTTTTCCAGATTGTCAAGATGGTCCAAGGCAACGCTTGAGTAAAAAATGCATTCGTCGAAGCTGTGTTTCTTCATCATCAAAAAATATCAAACCTGAAATCAACATGGGCTCAATTGGTAAGTATATTTACCGAAGAGTACCAGTGATGGCTTCATATAGTTGTTTATAATAATAAATTTATTCATAATATTTTTCAAATCGACCAACAGTTACTGAAAATGCAGCTGCGAATTGTGAATCAACAACGAATTCCCATGCCAATTCTATAGTTGACACATCTCTGGAATCAAAAGGTGTAAATGCTTCCGAAGTATCAACCGTCACTATAGACAACAGCTCCATTATTCCTACAGTGCAATCTGAATCTACTACGAGTTTCCTTGCTAATTCTCTAGTTGACACAGTTCCGGAAAAAAAGAATGTAAATGCTCCCAAAGAATTAACCATCACTACAAACAACAATACGAGTTTCTTTGTTAATTCTTCGTTTGAAACAGTTGTAGAATTACAAGGTTTAAATACTATTGAAGGATCAACCACCACTACAAATAACTGCTTCGCTACTGCTCCTAATATGGCAACTGATTCCTTCTCAACACTCGATGCAGTTTCTAATTTGGCGTTTCACTCGACATGTCATGGTGAGTCATTTACGGGATTATTTCAGAGTCCGATAATATAGTATAAATTTATAATTAATAATCAACCGTTTTCAAAAGGAAGGATTTAAAATATTGCGAGGTATAAGGAATGCTAACCTTAACATTTAATAACATTTTCTGTTTTTAACTCTCAACATATTCTCTTTCATTCTCAGCATCCATCATAACTCTCAACATTTAACAACAATCCTGTCATTCAGGATTAATCTAACCACGTATTAAAACTCCCAACATATTGATTTAATATTTTCGACATTCATTTGTATTTTCCAAAATTCACCATATTCGTGGTACCCTCCCATTCACTTAATATATATATATATATATATAGTTCATTTAATGAATGAATCACTTTAAAGTTTTGTAAATTTGTTCATTTAGAGTAAGACATTATTCTAGTGTCCCCATCGATTGTTCCCCAAATTCAAATATTTCCATAATGGCGGATGTGACAATGTTTCGTAGAATCATATACCATCACGTTAAACATTCATGTTAATTTTGATAGTAATAAATTTTGGGTAATTGTGAATTGGTAGATATTGCAATTCTAAGAGTTGAAGGATATAGTGAATGGTGATGTTTCGGAGTTAATATGAATGTTGAGAGTTATCATTTATGTTGAGAAAGTTTATTGATGTTGAAAGTGCTGATAAGTTGAGAGTGATGATAAATTTTGAAATAATTTTTAAATGATGAATAACGGTTGGAATGATTTTGGAAGCTGAGATGAATGATATTGTTGAGAGTGATCATATCGTTGAGAGTGAACTTTTTACGTGATAATACATTTATTGTTTGCTTAGAAGTATTATAGATTCCTTGTTTAATTTATATGAATTTTTTTTCAGATTTAATCGCATCGCATGATGGAATTCGATACAATGGGAATGAGAAATTGTCATCTGAATAGATGATGGAAGAAAATTGTACACGTAATTATCAGCCATCATCCACTCATTCGTCCATTTCTTTACCTAACTTAGCAAGTTTTCCAGTGCTGGATTCTGATATGATTTCAGAAGCATTTAACTCATCCTTACTAGCTGGATGTGAAGAACATCATATCGAAGAAGTTCAGATGAATTTTATAATTGACAACAAAAGTGAATCATACAATGCAAATAGTTCAACGACATGGACTTCAACTAGCGATATCAGAGAACATCAAGCACATATCGAAGATCAACAAGCAGCAACATGCAGCAACATTGCATTTCACACATCACCGATTTCCGGTACACATCATCTGCGCAATAATCACTCAAATACAGAATTGAGAGAACCTGTAGAACTTGCCCCTCAAAATAGCATGCAGGTATCAGGAGTGGAAACGAGAGTAGGTATCAAGTATGGCAAAAAAAATTGTTGTCTGTACTGTGAAAAGTTGGTTTCAAAGTTGCCGAGACATTGTGAATCTCACCATATTGAAAAATTTGATGTACGCGAATGGATGACTTTTCCTAAAAAATCTGCAAAACGTCGCCGAATACAAGAAAAAGTGCGAAGACAGGGCAATTTTAATTATAATAAATTAGTATTGGCAACCGGATGTGGGGAAATAATCCCTCTGACAAGGCAGAATTCTGCGTCAAGTAAAGATTCAAGTCATTACGCTGCTTGTCACCATTGTAAAGGATTTCTACTAAAATCATATCTGGCTAATCACTATCCAAAATGCCTTTTCAACGATAGTAATGAAAAGAAACCCTCTACTGTCATTATCGACCACAGTGATGCATTAGCAAATTCAGCCACTTCGGAATATTTCAAAAAACAAATTGTTGAAGGATTCTTGTCTGACCATATTACTGAAATAATTATAAATGATCCAACAATAATGAAATTTGGAGAAAAGCTTCATTCAAAGAGAAAGGAGAGACATAATGCCAACTACATCCGTCAAAGAATGCGCCAAACAGCGCGGTTACTTATAACAGCTAAAACGATTGATGAGGAAATCAATTCTCTTGAAGAATTACTCTATCCAATAAACTATGAGACAGTTGAGGCAGCAGTCAAACGAGTGTGCGGTCTCAATGAAGTGAATGGCAGATTTGCAACAGCTGGACTACCACTAAAGATTGGACATAACCTAAGAGCATGTGCAAAAATTGTCAGATCCCAGTCAATTATAATGGGGGACGATGATTTAAAGCAGAAAATGACTAACTTCATGGAACTGCTAGATGAAAATTATATGATAATGTCCTCTCTGGCTCTCTCAACATTGTCTGAAGGAAAATTCAACAAACCAATATACCTACCAGTTACCAAAGATGTTAAAAAATTCAACCTGTATTTGAACGACAAGATGGACAACATACTAAACTCTTCTGATGCAACAGAATATAAAACATTAGCTGAACTTGTTTTATGTTCAATTATAATGTTCAACAGACGGAGAGCTGGGGAGTTGGAGAGAATGACTATTGAGAATTACAAGAAAGGTTTAAATGCTCAAGTCTCATGTTCAGACATAATAGAAGAACTCGGTATGGTGGGAAAGATATTATACAAAACGCTAACAAGGATAGAAATTAGAGGAAAAAGAGGTAGAAGGGTACCTGTGCTGTTGAGACCCAGACATTTGAGAGCTATTAATTTCCTGCTTGAAAAAAGACAAAGCAATGAACCCGAGGAATATTTATTTGCCCGCCTAAAAGAAGGCGCAAAAACTCCAATAAGTGCCACTGCTGCTATTAGAAATCACACAGCAAAAGCAAATCTAGAAGCTCCAACACAAATAAGGTCTACCCTTCTTAGGAAACATATTGCAACTGTCAGCCAGTTAATTAACTTAAACCAATCAGAATTGCAGCAGTTAGCTACTTTTATGGGCCATGATCTTAATGTTCACATGGACTATTACCGTCTACCTGATGATATTGAACAAATTACTAAAGTAGGATGTCTGCTAATTGCAGCTGAGGAGGGAAACTTCAAGAGAGGTGACTCAATAAATGTAGGGGATATCAATATCAATGAACTAGCCGCACTTGGTGAAAATAAAACCAATGGCGATAAAAGTGACAACGAATCTGCTGATAACGCAAATCAAGAGGTTCTAAGACTGAATGAAATGGGGCATGGTGACAGTGTGGATGATGACGCGATGGATGGTGGAACAGTGAAGAAAAAAACGAAACCTAATGGCAGAATTCGTAAGTTTGAGCCTTGGAAAATAATAGAGAAGGAGTTGGTACTTGATTATTTCAATGTCCAAATAACTGAAGGCAAGCTGCCAGGAAAAGATGATTGTGAACGCTTTTTAGCTGAATATCCTGATGTGAAAAGAAAATGGACAAATATCAAAGACTTTGTAAGAAATCAAACTCTACGTAAGAAAAAGAAGAAATAAATGAAAACCATATTAATATCAAACTTCAAAGCAAAAAGTACTTGAGTAATTATACAGTTGCAGTACGACATTGAGTCTCATACCTTCATTCAAACAGCATGAGTTTGAATGACAAACATTGTCAATTGCATTTTTCATTTCGTCTCCTTTACATTTTGAATAGTAAGGAATGTTACCATTTGCAGTTTATAGGAATTTAGCTCACGGATAATTGATTTTTTTTCTTTGTTTCATATAAAATGGATAATATT
Source organism: Caprella mutica (assembly GCA_947561585.1). NCBI lineage: Eukaryota > Metazoa > Arthropoda > Malacostraca > Amphipoda > Caprellidae > Caprella > Caprella mutica. The sequence goes on along the minus strand of CANNZV010001307.1, from coordinate 48,601 downwards.
CAGTACTATTATTGAGTAATTAATATATTTTTCTTTAATTAATTTTGTTTGATATTTTCATTTCTGACATAAAAGCATAAGCAAGCGTTAAAAATCTTTTATTAATCAACTCTAAATTATATTAACCAAACAATGTACATTTTTAAATAATGGCTACAATCACTTGGTCCAATATAAATAGATTAAAATACTTTTCAATCAAGCGTGACTTACTTAATATACAATGGACCTATAAGTCGTTCAATACCCAATCTAACCAGTACTACAAAATGTGAGGAGCGTGAAACCAATACTGACTTCTGTTGAATTTCGTATATAACTACTTATCACTACGAACATGTGGATACAAATTTGAATTAAATTATCAAATCAACCTTTTTCATAATTCGTTCATTTGTAGTAAATTAATTTTTTTAAGAAACAAAAAGTTTAAAAAAGATTTTTAAACAATGAAGTGCATTTTACACTCATGAACTGAAGAGATTGCCATGCATCATTTTAACACACTTGTCCCAAAATCAATGAAGTATAGTGTATCTTTTACACACATGTACTAAAGAGATTGCCATGCATCATCTTAACACACTTGTCCCAAAATCAATGAAGTATAGTGTATCTTTTACACACATGTACTGAAGAGATTGCCATGCATCATCTTAACACACTTGTCCCAAAATCAATGAAGTATAGTGTATCTTTTACACACATGTACTAAAGAGATTGCCATGCATCATCTTAACACACTTGTCCCAAAATCAATGAAGTATAGTGTATCTTTTACACACATGTACTAAAGAGATTGCCATGCATCATCTTAACACACTTGTCCCAAAATCAATGAAGTATAGTGTATCTTTTACACACATGTACTGAAGAGATTGCCATGCATCATCTTAACACACTTGTCCCAAAATCAATGAAGTATAGTGTATCTTTTACACACATGTACTAAAGAGATTGCCATGCATCATCTTAACACACTTGTCCCAAAATCAATGAAGTATAGTGTATCTTTTACACACATGTACTGAAGAGATTGCCATGCATCATCTTAACACACTTGTCCCAAAATCAATGAAGTATAGTGTATCTTTTACACACATGTACTAAAGAGATTGCCATGCATCATCTTAACACACTTGTCCCAAAATCAATGAAGTATAGTGTATCTTTTACACACATGTACTGAAGAGATTGCCATGCATCATCTTAACACACTTGTCCCAAAATCAATGGAAGATGAACTCGACTGTCCCAAATAGTTCAAAAAGTATCACTGTCCCAAATGAGCAAGAGAACGCGTATAGGTGTGTGTAGTTATTGCGTCCTTTTATGTAATTGGCTATGAATTTGATGACTGTGTGTGGGATGTTAGTGTTGTGGATTTTGTGAATTAGTTTGTGTATGTTGACCGTGTCAAAGGCCTTGGACATGTCCAATGCCACTGACACGGTTCTGTCTTGTCGTTGCTTCTTGTTGAAACCTTGTGTGATGATGTTGTTTATGATGTGTAGTGCTGTTGTTGTGGAGTGTTTGGTTTTGAAGCCATGTTGATGTGTTTGTGTAGTGATGTTAGGTGTTATGTACCTGTTGAGTAGGATTTTTTCTATTGTTTTGGCTAATGGTGTGAGTAGTGAGATTGGTCTGTAGGAAGTGCCTGTGTTTTTGTCTTTGTTAGGTTTGAGTATTGGTATGATTTTGGCGGTCTTCCTTATGTGTGGTATGTTGTTTGTGTTGAGTACAATGTTGTATATGGTTGTGAGGTATGTTATGGCGTGTGTACCTAGATATTTCAAGTGTTTTATGTTAATGTTGTCAGGGCCTGTAGAGTTGTTGTTTTTGGAGCCTGTGATGGCTTCTATTACCTGTGTTTCTGTGATGGTGATGGGTGTGCTTGTGAGGTGTTTTGTGTGCTTGTCTATTTGCCTGTTTGTGTTGTGTGTTTTGTGAATTATGTTGTTTGTGAATTGTTTGTTGAATTGTTCTGCTTTTTGTTTGTTGTTTGTTGCTGTGGTGTCATTGAATTGAATTGTGTTGTTCGGTGCCTGTTGTGGTTTTTTGTTTGTGAGCCCTGCTATGGTTTTCCAGAGAATGTGAGGGTTTGTTTTGTGATCCCACTGATCGTCAAGGTGGTCTTTCCATAGTTGTTCTTTGTGTTTTTGTATTTTTGTGTCAATGTTGTCGTTAAGTTCTTTTAGTGAGTGATCAGTGGGATTATGTGTTCGTATATTGTTTCTGTGTGTTATGTCGTCTCTAATGTCTTGTGGTAGTAGTTTGTGTTTGTTGTGTATTTTGCCCTTGGGTATGTTTCTTTTGTCTGCGCTGAGTATGGCGTTGGTGAGTATTGTGTTTGCTGTGTGTATGTTTGTGGGTGTCTCAGTGTTTAGTAGGGTGTCTTCTATTTCTTGTGTGAATTGTGTCCAGTCTGCTTTGTGGTAGTTTGTGTATGTTCTTCTGTTCTGGTGTACTCTGTAGTTTGTTTTTGTGTTGTATTTGATAATGATGGGTAGGTGATCTGAGTTGAGTGCATGGAGTGTGTTCCAAGTTAAGTGTCTATGCAGTGTGTCTGTGGCTGTTGTGATGTCTGGTGATGTTTGTTGTTATCATCTGGGGGTTGTGTATTTGGTGTGTTGTTTGGCAGGCTTGCGTTGGCATTGTTGTTGTTGCTATTATTGTTATCATCTGGTGGTCGTGTGTTGGGTGGTGTGATTGTTGTGGTGTTGTTGTTTGTGTTGGGTGGTTGTGTGTGTAGTGAGCATTTCCATGTGTTTGTGTACTGTGCAGGTCTAATGTTAGTGCAGTTTTTCTGGTGAACCCAGTGTGGAGTGTTTGACCTGCACAGGAGTGATATGTGCCTACCTGTGATACGTCCTCCGCAGATGTCACACATCCACACGGTAGGTCCTGGATTTCGCTCAACATCTCCAGCCAAGAGAAGTAGAGCACCCGCCCACGTGACCGGGAGGCTCACGGGACGATGCACCGAAAAAACGGTGGTATTGGGTCCCCCTTTCGGGGAACAGGGAAACATTTCTCCGATTTGAGCAGGAGAAGCTCCTGCTGCGCCCCAACGACGAGCACGCCGGAGAACTTGGGGCTCTCTACATTGGTCACATTGGCAACGGCAGATCTAAGTGATTCATCAAAACAGCTGAGTTCGAGTACGTGCTTGTAAGCTGGAGAAACCCGAAGAAAATATTGTAGCATCGGAATGGAGAAAACATTTCTCGACAAAAAGAAGGCTTTATGGTTATCCACCAGCCGCAACCAAGAGACCATGAGGTTCAGATTTTCTTTCCTCCTTAAAATCTCCGCAGGAATACCAAAGTCACATAAAGGCACGCCCAAGAAGGAGCAATTGTCCTTATGAACCACACTGACATTTGGAAGCACTGACCGGAACAATAATTCTGGGTATCAGAGTCCGAGAGTTTCATTTTTCGCTTCTTCTTGATTCAATACTTTTAAAATCTCCTCTTCACTACTGGAGGTCACTAAGAGATCTGGCAGTGATGCAACAGTTATTGATCTTGAAAAGAAAATTTGAAATTATAAATAGTCATAAGAATGAAAAATTATTAGTATTATAATTTTACTGCAGCTTTAAAGGTCCTCTCCAGGCTTCGGGAAAAAAATGAGTTTATTACATAATTTTATAGAACTAAGGTCTACGATCATTATTCTGCAAACCGTATACAATTCGGTTCAGTATATATTTTACAATTTGTTTTCAAAGTTTTTTAATACTCTGTGAGCAACAATTAAGCGAGTCACTAATCTGATGCTCAAGAAGAAGATTGTACACTCTTTGTTTTGATTACAAATTTGAATTTTAAACAACCATGCATTTTCGGCCTTCATTTTAGATATTAATTGTTTCCTAAAGTATATAAAAGTTTTTATTATAAATTCATTCAATTTTATATCTTTACACGAATATTAAATAAATTTATTAAACATATTACCTAGTTGACAATCAAAACAAATGGTGTACATTCTTTTTATTCAGGCTGAAAATTTCTTAAATTAGTAAGTCGGAAGTGAAATAGGTTTTGTAGAGTTTTGATTATAAAAATCTTTAAAAGCATATAAAATTAAAAATATGCTACCAAATTCGATGCGGTTTGCAGCAAAATGATAAGAAACATTAGCCTCGTTGAATAAGTCAATAAAAATATTTGCTTGGAGAGGACCTTTAACAAATATGAACTTATATATTTAGTATATTGGTTATCATAATTCTTCGTTTCCTCGACGAGAGAGACAAACGCCCTTTCCTCTCCAGACGACAATCAGTATGAGACCCTGAAATTAAAATTGAGTTTCAGTGTCTATAGATCATAGATATTACAGTTGGTATAGTTAATTACTTTGAATATAAACGTACTCTACGCTGACTCAATCAATTCATCCTCTTCTGATTAATTTTATTTATTTATTAGAAAACTGAACTACTTCAGAGACAGTCCCACATTTAGTAGGTTACAGAATGTAGGTTACAGAATGAGTTTCCCTGTCAGCAAGCTACAGAGGCAACCTGCTGACAGGGATTACATGGTTGCATATTACAGGATATTTAACCTATATATGGAACAAAAAGTTCATTCACCACTGTATTATATTATATCTTCTGATGGATTTAAGGAAATTGAAAATGAGAGTAGCGTTGATATCCTCTCCCAAGAGTGCTTCAAGGGAGAGTTGACTGTTGGTAGGGTTGAGGATGGTGCTTCTTGCGATGATTAATTCGGTAAAGTCTAGGAAGATGTGCTTTATTTATTGTCAGTGCGTTATTGTCACACTAAGGACATGGTGGAACATTTCGGGCAACAGAGTTTTCTTGTCAAGTTGAGAATATTTGGTTTTGATGGTTCTTTTATTATTGATTTGAGGTGGGAGTTGTTGTTGTTCCATTGTATTTTCCATTTGCTTGCTTTTTATGAGAGGGTTCCAGTCGGTATGGGGACAAGGTATAAATTCTGGGTTTCTGGTTGCTGCCTGTTTGGCCTTTTGATCTGCTAGTTCGTTCGTTATCTGGAATTCCGCTATGACCTGGAATCCATATGATTGCTATTTCAATGTTGGCTGATAGGAGATTATGGAAGAGGATTTGGATTTTGTAACAGAGTTGGTTTTTGGGCTATATTTCACTGAGTGCTTGTTCAGCACTCAGTGAATCAGTGCAGAAGAGAAATTTCTTGGTATTAGGGTTTTCTAAGAGGCTGCGAGTAATGAGGTTGGTGGCTAGTTTGAGAGATATGAGTTCTGTAGTGTAAATTGATGCCACTGAAGGGGGAGTGGAATTTCCAGAGCGGTGACTAAATACAGCAGCACTGCAGACACCTGGGTTATCTTTTGATCCGTCTGTGTAAATATGCTTGTAGTTGGGATATTGGACATCTGCATGTTCTCTGAAAATGGGGTAGAATCTTTTGATTTTCTTGGTGGTTGGACCAATGAACTCTGTGTCTAGTTTGGGTCTAAGCAGGCACCACGAGTACATGCTAGCTGTACTGTGTGGTAGGACTGGTTGAGTTGAAAGTAGAAGTTCTACAAGGGAGTTGTTAGTGCGGCATATAACTGATTTATGGGATGTAATTGCATTGGAATGGTTGCGATGAAGTCTGTCATTTATGAGGTCTTTGTGAACAGGATTTAGGAGAAGCTTTTGATTTTGTAGAAGTAACGGCATAGCAGGTCTTGTCTTCTTTGGGATAGAGATGGTTCATTTAGTAATATTTGCATGCTCTTGACTGGTGATGATTTGAAAGCACCAGAGCTTATTCGTAGAGCTTCATTTAGGAGTGCTTCGATTTGTAGAAGCAAGGCATCCGAAGCGGATCCATATACCAATCATCCGTAGTCAATTTTGGGGCGCAGTACAAGTCGGTAGGTATGGAGAAGAATATGATGGTCTGCTCCCCATTTTAAGGAGGAGAGACTTCTAAGCAGATAGAGAGTTTTATGGCATGATGCTATGGTTTTTGATGTGAGGTTTCCATGTGAGTTGTTGATCCCAAGTCAATCCGAGGAATTTCACTTGCTTTTCTGCTGGTAGTCTGATTTGATTCATGGTTAATACAGGTATTTGAGGGAAATCTGGTTTGTAGTGAAAAGTAATGCAGTGAGTTTTGGAAGTTGAGAAGGTGAAACCGTTAGCTGTAGCCCAGTCTGTCATCTTGTCTATGATTGGTTGAAGTGTGGTTAATAATTGGTGCATGGTGTACTGTGACCAAGAAAATCCTACCAAATGCCATCACTGCCAAGAAGACCATGCCGCTGGTTCCCGAGATTAAAGAGAAACGACCATCCTCAACATTCAGTCCGAACAAAAAGTCAGCCAACGACGGTTTAATTTGATGTGTTGACTTATTTGCCATGGTACTGGCCCATGGATCTGTTTGGTTTTCATCAAAGGTATTATTGGGAAATAACGTCAGGAACGACCATTCATGAATGTAAGCGTGTATTTTGCCCTACTGAAGACCATGTTCATACTTTGGCAAATATTTTCCCTTTCAATAGATACTGATCTTAAAGTCATTCTCTAACCGGAAAGAAAAAAACTTGAAGTGTTTTCTTTGGTATGTAGGATATCTGGGTTTTCGATAAACGTGGGTAACAAAATGTCCACAAACCAAGGTATTTTAAGCCAGGCTATCACAGAAGTGGAGGAGAAAATCTTCTCGAAATGCATATATTTTCAAAGAACAAGAAAAGAAATACAACAAGCTGAATAAATTTAGGGTATGCCATTGGCGTGATTGATGGAACTTTGATTCGATCCTGAACAATACATTTTTTTTAAAGACAATATTTTTCTATCAAAAACAAGAAGGATAAAATCTTTACAGAAGAGAAAATTCAATCAGGAACTACGAGTGAGGGGTTGAGTTCCCTGAAGGGGTGGACCCGACCCTCTAAAGCGTCTCCTTCACGGCTGAGAGGATGCAGCTCATGAGTCCGTCGAGATACTGAAAATTATAGAGAATGTGAATGTATAAGCAAAGGAAAGTCTTTCCTCAATTTCCAGTTGGGTCTGCCACCCACAAAATTTTATGAGGGCCTTGCTCCAGAATGTCATACTGCCGCTCCAGAATGTCATACTGCCAAGTGTCTTTCTCTCCAGTCTGTGAAGGATTTATTCTTTTCGTTCAAATCTTGAATTGTTCCTGCAATCCTGTCGTCTATGAGAACTCACGTGAAGCTTTCACATGCAGATTGCAATTTGGGTTCAATAGACCCTTTATGATGAGTGACGAAGAGGCATTTATTTTGCGGGAGTTTTATTCTGGGATGCTCCAGTTTGCTTCGGAGGAAAAGTCTCCTATTGTGTCAAAGTCACCTCCTATGAAAACGAAAAGAGGATTTGTCAATTTTTACATACATTCCTAATAACTCTACGAACACTGAATAAAAGTGAAACTATCCTGTACTCTAGATTATAGATATTAAGCAAAACCATGTAAGGATTTAAATTCGAATATGGGAATACTAATTTTACCCAATTCTTCTCAACGTACATTCCTAAAATTTATATTCCTATTGAAAAAATTTGGCGAAATATAAATCAGTCTTTAAAAGATCTAGAAAACTAATCTAACAGTTCAGTTGAACGTTAAACAAATAAAAACTAAGAATATCAAGCGGGTATAATATTTTGCCATTGGCAATTATGTGATACCTAAATAAATAATTAAACTTTTATTTTGTAAAACCAAAATTTTAGTTTCAAATTCTACGTATGTAAATTTAGAAAAGACTAATGTGAAGAGGTTAATCAGAAAAAAAAACTATTACCTGTCGTGTGGTTTTCACATGAGATTTATTTAAATTTAGGCTGTAGTGTTATTGTATACATGAAATATTTAAATTTGGCCCGAACTTTTTTTTTCTAAATTAGATTAAATAAATGCTTACCTTTTACACAGTATTCATTATTTTGAAGAGATGTTCCTTATGCAGGCTCTCAGAAAGCACTGTTCAAAAATTTTCTAACAAGGCTCAGACGAGCAGATCTGGCCAATTCTAAATAATTGTTGTAGGAGCAGCTTCCTTCCCCAAACACACCTCTTGATCTTAAAATCAGCTTTTTTAAAGTGACCTTTATAACCGAAATTGTTAAAGGAGTTTTTCAAAACTAACACCGATTTGGACACTCGTGCGTTAGCAGCAATTTGAGACATAGCGGTAAGAAAAGAACACGTATAGATATGACCAATGACTTGAATCGAAAGGAATTTCAGATGTGCGCATGCTCTGAAGTTGCGCATCATCACACCCTTTTGTTTAATGAATTCAAATGATTAAGTTGTTGCTCATATGTGTATGGAACTCAACTTTATGGAACTTAAACTCAACTTTGAGTTGAGTTTTGAGCTAAAGTTCTTAATGATAATCATGAGTTATATATTTATATACAATTATATTGATTAGGCAATATAAATAAAAGCATGAAAACAGCTGAACGGTAGTAATTATGAATCATATGAATGCTTATAAATTTTATGTTCATTATATATTATATAGCTGTTCAGTTATATAAATTTGATTCATAAAATTTATGAATCTATATGAAAGACTAGATCATCTATGATCTGCGTTAACTTCTATTCATGATCGATCCCCAGTTTCAGTATTCGTAGATGAACCGCCAGTATAAGACAAGGTATCTCCCAGAAGTGAAAGTGTACAATCGCATAAGTTTTCGTTCTTCAAAGTGCCTGAAAATATCAGATCAACCTGGCTGTTCAACTGTATTTATAGTTCCTCGAACCACGGTGAGTAAATTGAACAATAATGTACTGATTTCGTGTTATAAGTAGAGTTAATAGATTTCCTTACTCCGATCAATCAATTTTTGAAAAGAATATTGGAGAAGCGCTTAACAGTTTGAAGATTAATTTGCCAACTTGAATTAAAAATGATGACGTGTTATGAGCAGATCAGTCAGAAGCTGTAATTGAAAACAGTACAGAGCAGATAAATAGAAAGATGGGACTAGATTGCTGAGATGTCCTATTAAAATTGCCAGACTTCTGCTTACAAGCTCCAAATGTTTAGTATCGATCTGCATAATAACCTAGATGAATCTCAAGTACTGTTTGCACTTAATCTGGCAGAGAAAAATAGAAAGAAACAAAGGTGAGAGGATATGTTTAATATATAGTATTCAATCTTTAGATTCTAGTATTATATTGTATTGCCAGAAGCAATAATTTACATTAATAATAATTAATTTTAAAATTTATTCACAGGTTTGAAAACTGATGACCAGTTGAACTCTAGTACTACTACTATAAATCCGGTAACAAAGAGGAAAAGAAACGAAGGAGTAGTAGAGTTTGTGAATATAAAATATAACTACAAGGAATGTGTTTTGTGTCACATTTTGGTTCTCAACCTCTCAGACCTCGTTCAAAAGTTTTGCAAGATGAAGAACTCAGATCCTAGATATGACTAGTATGTTAGATATCCTCCAGTCGTTCCTCTCTGTTAAACAAAGTTGGAGCTTAGAAGAAGAATCAGATTAATCAGGTGATGATCTAAACGCTAAGGGAGTTATCGAGACGCAAGAGTGTACTATCGTTGCTCTAAAAAGAATCCGAAAAGAGATAGATACACTAAGAAGCAGACAAAAAAAACACTGAATCACTTGAGGAATACACATTAAAAACTGAGCTTGCTGGATGATTTTGATAAAAAAATTGACTTCACCATAATTTTTTTTCTATCCTACGCATTAAGCTGAAATTTTAAATCATTATTAACACTATAAGTGGCTACATTGAGTGTAAAAATTATTTAAATCCATTGGAAAGTATTGCAGAAATGGTAAAAAAACTGAATTGTCCCACATTTTTGTCCGCTAGTGTATATGATTTGCGAGGCTTTTAATACTTTCTATCAATGTGAAGAAGAAATATCGTCATGTTATCAATGAATGTTATCTATTTCATATGAATAATTAAACACTTGAATCTCAATTTGTTGTGAAGCTATATAAGAGTCGCTAACTTTGAACTGCTGCAAACGGATGTATAGTGAACTCCATCGATTGTAATAAGATTACCAATACTTTCTTCATTATAATAACAAACAGTATATATTTTTTAATTTAATCAATAATGGAAAATAAATATTTTCATCTAATATAGATTTAATAATGGTAACAGCGATATAAATTGAAGCTATAATGCTATAAATGAATGTTAAAATCTCATATTAAATATTTCAAAACATCACTGCCATAAAATAGCCTATATTTCTTTAAAACTTAAGTTAATTCATCCATGACTAAAGAAAATTCGTTCACTATAGAGCAGCGGTTCCCTATAGCGTTTTCTTCAGGGACCCCTGCATAGAAAATGATATTAGCTGTGGACCCCTGAGATAAAAGGATAATTTAGCGCGTGTACTTGGGAGATTTTATCAAACTAATTATTCAATTTAAAAAGTTTATAGGTGGAATATTAAAACTATAAATATATTAAAAATAAATTTATATATTACACTTATTATCTAGTAATTACTACTTATAAATGATAACTAACTAAATTAATACCACTCGAAAACTATGAAACTAAATTTGGGAATGCTTTTAAATTTGTAACCCCAAAAATATGAAATAACATATATATGATTCATTTAAATAATTAAACACAAAACAGTTTAAACTATCCAATTCCAGACTAAGTGTCGCTGCCTATAGCGCGGGACCACCTATAGGGAACCGCTGCTATAGAGGGTAGGGGAAGATGGTCATCAATGGGACACTGTGAACAATGGGACATCTTGATAAACTATTTTATTCCAGGGTAATTATAAACTGCATCTTGGGGGTAAATAAGGCAAACTGGCGCATTAACTCTCATTGCAGTTTAGGTGCAGTCAGCTCTGCGTAAAAGCCAAAACTCGTTTTAGAGGTGAAAAAAAATTAGTAATTTCTTTCCATTGTTGTAAATTTGTCAATTGAAAAAAAAAATGATTATAGCATTCTTCTATTACTTGAGTATGTAAGACGTTGGGCGTTACCATCGCTGTAATTCGTCCGTTAATGGGAATTTTGTGAGCAAAACTTGCCGCCGTATTTAGTCCGTTAAGGCAAGGTGTATTCCCAGACTGTGGTAACCGTCTTACAAATATCTCTTATAGCAACATATCAAGGAGAATGAAAACCATTAGAGATACCTGATTATTAATTTCAAACACACTTAGAAACTATACAAATTTTACTAAGCTAAATTAAACAAAAATATAATATTAATTTACAAAAGGAATATGATGTTTGCATAGAAATATATATAATTATTTTCAATACAGAAAACTATTTGATCACTCAATTAAATGATGAAAATTCAATACGTACTATTTTAATGAATATAAAAATATAATAAAGAAATATTGATTGGAGGGGTAACTGCCCTATTTCATAGAGCGGCCAGAGACCGCTACATATACCCTCCCGCTAAAGAGAAGGTTATCCTTGGAACGATTCTCTTGATTATACGTAGAGGTGAACCATGAACCGTCTCGGCTGTAGATGTCTTAGAGATCCGGTTTGAGGGTTGCATGGTGTTGAATACTCGCGTGGAGGGGTATACTCGAGTGGAGTGGTATACTTGCGTGGAGTTGTATTCTCGCGTGGAGTGGTTTACTCGCATGGAGTTGGGTATTCGCGTGGAGTAGTTGTGAAAGTACTCACGTTGAGTTGTTGTGTTGAGTGCTCGTGTTGAGCGGCGTTGTGACATGGCAATGTTGCCGGCCGAGGTGAAGGCTCAGGTTCCTCTGTGCCGTGGTGTCGAAGTGGACACCGGTTGAGTGCTGTGTCGAGCAACCTGCTGATGACCGAGAAGCAGAAAATGTACACCAGTTGTAAGGCCTTGGAGAGGTGAAGGCTCAGGTTCTTCTGTGCAGTGATGTCGAAGTGGACACCGGGTGAGTGCTTAAACGAGGAACCTGCTGATGACCGAGAAGCAGAAAGTGTTAATTGCGACAATTTATCCCTCAATAACCAAGGTTTTCTTAAGATACCAGAAATATGAATTGGCCCAGAGTTATGAAGGAATTGTGATGAACGTACTACATTAGTTCTCACCTTTAAGTCATTCGGTTCTAAGTGGGCACCCTCAGTCAGCCAGAGATCGCCTTCCGATTAACACCTGAATTATTTACTCTCAGCTAACCATGTTAGCATTACACTGTTTAGTATAGGGTGCTTGAAGTAGAGTTGTGTATACTGTATAATTATATACTTGTGTTACTATTAATCTTACTTATTGTCATTGAGCAAAGTGATCTATAGATAATAAAAGATACATAGTTACAAGTATAGTGAGCAGAGCTCAGGGTATTGTAGACACGTGTAGAGGAACCAAAATAGACAAGGCGTAATTAACGTTGAAGAACTAAGTAATCAGTACAATAGTAATAACCACCAACTAAGACAGATAGCCAGAAAAGACTCTCACAGAATTAATACTTCATAACTCAGTAGTTTCAGTGTATTCAGACATCGTAATATGATCATTGAATTAAATATTTCTACTATTTTTTTTTATAAAATTCGTATTGTAATGATGTTTTGTTTAGTAAATGTTATATCTACTTTTCTGTAGAATTAATTTCTAATATCCAAATCTTTGCTGTTTTTTTACAGGCTTTAACTTTCCACTAACATACGCAATTTTATTAACTATCTCGTGAATATATCCTTTTACCCAGTTGGTAAAACTTTATTGAACCCACCAATACGAATACCTATCAAATCTACTAAACTATTTTAGCTGTAACTCATTTATACGCTATATATATATATAGCTCCGGCACACATCAGTGGCACACATGCATTCGCTCCGGAGCAATCGCCCTTTTTATGTGCTACACTCAAAAGTGTGTGTCGAGAGCTCTGAACAGTGAACACACAGCAGAAGCACACATGTGTGCCCGTGTAAACGCCCCTTTCCCCCGAAGATTCAAGTGCAATGAGTTTCATTTCACAAATGTTTCTGACATGGCATCGGTGAAGCTAGAGGACATTAAACTGATATTATATGAACCAATTAAGTGTGAAACAACAGAAAGAGATAATTCGAAATTGAAATTCAACAAAACTTCAAATATAATAGTGGAATGGACTGTACACCAGGGCATGTCTCATTGTTTACTAGTGCTGGTATACAATGGGACAAATTTTGTTCTTTTTTTTTTTATTTAATTATTTTCTAGTAAACGGAAGATATGATAGCATTCTAGTTAGTTTAATTTAATAAAGAATAAATTACATATATGTTTTATGTTTTTCATATTTTACGTACAGTGAATGAAATACCTATCTTTTTGTCTCATTGTTCACCACCTTCCCCTACATTCTAACTCATTCACTATAGAGGAGCTCTACTGTATTCAATTTTTCGTATAAAATAGAAAAATATATGGTCACAAAATTAACAACTATAATACTAAAACTAGATGACGGGGGTATAGGAAAAAAATCCCCCGGAGGAAAAACCCCTCGGGAATAATAAAACGAAGAAAGAATATCCTCATTTCAAAAATAGAATATTTAATAATTATTTTCATTCACTTTTTTCCCAAAAATACGTACAAAATGAGGAAAGCTTGTAATTATAGTATCAAATTACAACAGTTTGAATAAACAAATATGAAATTTTTAGTCTGTAGCAAACTAAAGTTACAAAATCTGAAAATTTTAAATAGGCTGTACAAAACTGAAAGTTTAAATTGTGGGATCCGGAAAATTGATCGAAAGCAATATGACCGAAAGCAATTTACCGAAAGCAATTGATCGAATGGAAAATTGATCGAAAGGAAAATTGGTCGAAAGAAAAATTGGTCGAAAAGAAAATTGGTCTAATGGAAAATTGGTCGAATGGAAAATTGATCGAAAGGAAAATTGGTCGAATGGAAAATTGATCGAAAGGAAAATTGATCGCACAACATTTGATCGAATGGAGAATTGACCGAAAAAAATTGATCGAAAATGATATTGGATCTATTTACAGTAATTGACAATGATAACTAAAACCATGGATTACCAGAGAAACTTACTTGCAATATATTACAGCTAGTAGATCTTGTTACCATGATTTATATATAATAACAATAAAAATTTTAACAATAATATATAATAATAATTTATGAACATTACTTCGATCAACTGCTTATCTATAACGGAAAATTATATGCTTTGAAATATATTATAATTTGAAGAACTTTAAGTTTTCTTAGTTCTAGAATATAGATAGTTCTAGATAACTTGTGAATTGAAAGTTAAATAATTAATCAATTTAGTAGGTTTAACGGCTGTTTCGGAACCAAAAGCTATATCACTGACGTAAAAAGGAATTAAATATAAGAGATAGGAAGAAGCAGTCAGAAAGGAAAGTGGATTCATGAACAAAGTCACCTAACACTGTCGGTGACAATGCTCATGGATCTGGAAAAGCTACTCTGTGAGTGCAGTCACTTAGCAAGGAATGTAACAAAAAGGGAAACTACAGGATGGGGCGTAAGTTTGGAAGCAAATGAAAGTGCATATTATAATCCAACGAAAAATATATTTAATAATTTACAGTTATGTATTATTACATAAGGGTTTTAAGAATTCAAAAATCATAAATTTATTCAAAATGTCCCCCCTTGTTTTTAATAACAGCCTCAAATCTCCTCCGAACTCCTCCTAATGCGGCACGCAACTGTTCTTGTGAAATTTCCTTCCAAGATCTCTGGAGCGAACGCTTTAAATCATCCACACTGCGATGGAATTTACCACAGGCCTTTGATTCAAGAATGGACCATACCGAAAAGTCCATAGGATTAACATCTGGAGAGCAGGGAGGCCACATTTCTTTGGACCAAAACCGTGGAAGATGGTCATGGCAACAGTTTTGAGTGACATTTGCAGTATGTGAAGTCGCGGCCGTCATGCTGAAATGTCCATAGAGTGTCATTACCGAAGTGATCCTTAGCTGACTCCAACATTGGCGTCAAAATATTCTCAATATAACATTTAGCATTGATTTTGGCGCCTTGTTCCACAAAAATTAAAGGAGATCTCCAAGTTTCTGAAACGGCGGCCCAGACCATTACTGAAGCAGGTTTCATGGTTCTGTGGACAGTTTTTTGGTTGTATGGGATGTCTTTTGTACTTTTACCAATTATTCTGTCATTCCTCCGGTTGTGAGCCATTTCCACTGTGAAAATTTTTTCGTCAGACCAAACAATTTCACCAGCCGTGCCAGACTTCAATTCTCTCAGAAGTGCTTTGCTTCTCTCCAATCTCTTTTTCTTTACAGCTCCTGACAGAGTCTGTCTCTTTTGGAGGGTGAAAGAGGACATCTTTAGGTCTTCTTTGACAACTCTTCTCATTGTTCTGGGACTCACATTAGCTGTTTTGGCTAACAATCGTATTGACCTTTTCGGGTTCCTCCTGATCTTCTCTCGGGCACATTTTATCAGTTGTTTGGTGCGTTGTGAGCGTGGTCTACCACTTCTTGGACGATCAGTTAAGTCTCCTCTCTCATTAAAACGCTTCACACACTTCCAAACAGTCGATCTCGCTATTGAGAGAGTCTTTGAAATGAAGGAATCTGAGTTCCCGGCACGGTGCAGAGCAATAATGGCTTCCCTTTTGTCTGACATTTTTGAATTGACTAAATTTTTGTAAAAAATAACACTGCCACCTCATAATGTAGTGTCTCTACTATAGTTCAAACCCTATCACCTACTTAGGAACTTATTTTTAAGAATTATATTAATGTTTGAAAAATTGCTTCCAAACTTACGCCCCACCCTGTATAAGCAACGATTACTGCACTCACAGATAAAAGAAAAAAATGAAGCTGCATGATTTATTCGATCAATTTTCCTTTCGATCAATTGTTGTGCGATCAATTTTCCTTTCGATCAATTTTCCATTCGACCAATTTTCCTTTCGATCAATTTTCCATTCGACCAATTTTCCTTTCGATCAATTTTCCATTCGATCAATTGCTTTCGATCAATTTTCCTTGACCCTTAAATTGTATATTATGGCCTTAATATAGCTTATAAATGAACTATATTCGTCATATTTTTCTACAACATTGCGAAGTCTAATAAAAAAATCTTGATATTTGTAATTCTTAAGAGGACTGTTACCAGTAATGTCGCTCTAAGCAAAATTACAAAAGACTTTGACGTAGAAGATTTACCTACTTAAAATTGAATTACAGTAAACTCTACCTTTTGTGATTGTGACATTTAATTTACCATACATACATGTAACATAATATTATATACACATTAGAAAGAAATTAGTTAACTAATGAACTATAGAGTGATGGTAAATGCTTAAAACTAGCGATATACAGTATAACTATCAATAGACAAATAACGCACAAAGATGTTCAAACGATGTCATTCAGTTACTATGTATTACCACTTGAAAAAACGGGTTCTAGGTAAATTGCTCGAAGATAATTGCTCGAACGAACAATTGATCGAATGAACAATTGCTTGAATTATTAAATTGCACACAGTTTTCGAATTTATAAAAAAAAGATATTCTTGAAGTGGAGATGCACCTAATCATATTTGTTTCGTTTTTAGTAATTGATAATAAATGTTTATGTTTTTCATAGCTATTTACTATTAATTATTGTATAACTGAATTTACATCTTATTCTTCCTATTTCTTATAGAGACCGTTTGTGTCAACCCGTTCGTGGCAACTATTCATGTAGTTTTTATCTTAAAACCCGAATAATTTTGTAGATTAATTTTCAACTAACTTGTATTTATGTGGCACTTTAACAGGTGAAATAACTCAGAGTTATGTCAGGAAAAAATTTCATCTCTTAAGTAAAGTTTTAATATATTTACGAAAACTATTCACTTAATGTATGGGTATCATGTGGCATATTAGAGTATTTTTTGGTGATCTTTTACGGTGTAGTGGTGGCCGGTGGAGTGGTGGCTCTCAACATAAATGACCGTTATGTAGTTTGTTGTATCCACTAATTTGCTTTACTGCACACTTCATGATTGTTTAATGACCTGACAGGGGGAGAATGTTCCGAGGCAGAATTTTACTCTAAAATCTCATGTTAAATAAATGTCAAAACATATCAAAATTATTAACGTTACGTATCATTTTACAACGGTTAATGATGGTATCCGCTTGTAATAAATACACTACACATTTTATCATTCACGATTTCAACTTTTTCTATTATTATAAAACGAGACCGAATTTTCCTAAAATGTATATAGGGAGTATATTACCTAACGGTTTTGCGAAGTACAGATTTCTCGACATATTTCGTTACGAATCAGACGTTAAATCTTACTAAGTTAAATTTAGCACGACCTAATTGTTATTCGTACCACTTGTTTATTTTATATTTTCCCTACTCTGCCTAATCTCTCTATCATGTTGACTATTCCTCTTCTACCACTTTCGAGCAATTACTCATTCGAGCAATTGTTCATTCGAGAAATTGTTTTTCGAGCAATTGTTCTTTCGAGCAATTGTTTTTCGAGCAATAATTGTCTTTCAAGCAATTGTTTTCGAGCAATTTACCGGCAACCGATTGATTAAACGATGCATCAATATACTGATTTTAACTAAACAAGTGTGGAACATAAACAAAATTTCGTATAACATTTATCCAAAATTTAACATATTTTAACATTACCTCTTCTTTATCTTCTACACTCTTACGAATCCACAGCTACAGTGACTATACATCTCATAAATTTGATGTTTCTTATTAGGGATTTAGCTTAAGACTGATGGTCAAATATTGAAACTAAGGATATGTAACTATCAATAGAAAAATAGGGCACAAATATGTTTTCTGGGGGGATTTTATCTGGGGGGAATTTTTATGCAGGGGATATTTTCCGTCGGGGGATTTTTTCCGGATATCAGATGAAGGCCACCCTAGAGCGAATACTTTCGTCGCCGGTTATAAAGGACCTTAACCTTTGATCCGTTCACTCCCAAAATCTAATCAAATGGTTCCTGGATCAACACCTCCTTTACAGCCATTTCCAGAAGATTCTTAAAATAAGAATCTTTTGGAAATGGCTGTAAAGGAGGAGTTATTTATTTTTAATAATGTTTTATATTCTCAGTTTAACGGTGTAGCTATGGGTAATCCCTTAGGTCCAACGCTAGCGAACGTTTTCTTGAGCTGTCATGAAGTAAATTGGCTTAATAATATTTGTCCTTCTGATTTCAAACCAGTAGTTTATAAAAGATACATTGACGATACTTTCATACTTTTTAGGCACAGTTCTCACATTACAAAATTTCTAAACTATTTAAATTCTCAACATCCTAATATTAAATTCACTTGTGGGACTGAAATTGATTCCAAATTAAATTTCTTAGACGTTTTGATAAAATGATAAATTTATTACTTCTGTATACGCAAGAAAACGTTCACTGGCCTTGGTATGAAATTTAATTCTTTTATTCCTTTTAGTTTTAAACTCAATATTATTTCATGTTTAGTTTATAGGGCCTTTAGGATTTGTTCTATAGTAACGTTGTTTGAAAATGAATTGTCTTATCTTAGGGAATATTTTTTTTGAAAAATGAAATTCAGTATTATATGGAGGAATGTTCCAGTGGAAGTATTTTACCAATATTTTATAACAATTTATTCTGTTTTATTTTTTACCAATACATGATTTTTATAACAAAACTGTAGTTTATTATAACCACCTTGATACTGTTTGTTGTGAATAGAAGAGGAACCTCTATATTTAAAGAAAATATACTATACAGTATGGGCCACAAAAATGTTTCCTCTTTTTCAAATACTTATAAATCGTTAGCCAATGGAGGAAAAAACTGTATCTTGGTCTTTTTTTCTCCGCCTCTTATTGTACTATTAACAGGTTTAAACTATTTTTAACTGATAAACATAGTTTAAGAACAGGTAAGCAAAGAGTGAGGCTGATTTTTTTTTGTCATTGCGTGAAGGTTTTTCTCAGAGCTAACTCTGTGATTTTACTTACTCTAAGGAAGTGAATATAAGGAAAAAAAATTACGATGGTAGACATATTAATACAGGTTGTTTACATTCCCTCCTTGAAACTATTTTGAAATAGAAACCCTTCAGTTTCATTTTGATCTCATCGAAGTTTTCACTATGAATATTCGTTCTTCGCTTGTTCATTGCATGGTTATGGCCCGCTTCACACTTGCATGTTTAACACCACCGAAAAAAGCTCTTCCTAAAATGTGTTCACACATGCGTTTTTTTATCGTTGAATTAAAAATTTAATGTGATTTTGCCATCATCGTTAAAATACGCAAGTTTAAACACATTAAAGAAGAGCTTTTTTCCGTGGTGTTAAAAATGCAAGTGTGAAGCGGGCCATAACCACGCAATAAACAAGAGAAGATCGAATATTCATAGTGAAAACTTCGATGAGATCAAAATGAAACTGAAGTTATTCTATTTCCAAATAGTTCCAAAGGAAGAAGTGTATGCACCCTGTATTGAAATGTCTACCATTGTAATTTTTTTCCTTTTATTCACTGCCTTTTAATAAGTAAAATCACAGAGTTAGCTCTAAGAATAACTTTTGAGCAATGACAAAAATAGTCACCCTCACCCTTTGCTTACCTGTTCTTAAACTATGTCTATCAGTTAAAAATAGTTTATACCAGTTAATAGTATAATAGTACAATAAGAGGCAGAGAAAAAAAAACAAGATACAGTTTTTTTTGTTTATTGGTTAACGATTTATAAGTATTTGAAAAAGAGGAAACATTTTTGTGGCCCATACTGCACAGGACTCACCTGCTGCTGTATTTTGTCAGTGTTTCAATACACTTCTGTGCAGCAAGAAAAGCACAGCGCACACAGCCTCATCTCAAATCCCTTCAATTTATGAGGGAATTCAAGAAATCACATTCACTTCAATAACAAACGAATGAAGCTCATTGTGCCTATTCTTTCCCATTCACCAAAAGTACAGTCCAGAGTATGAATTCACAGGAGCAGCTCTGGCACGTGACACTTTTTATTACTCTAACTAAAATGTATTATCTCAATGAAATATTTAAAATATACTAATATAATATTCATTGAACAAAATGATAAAAAATAATTTCGTTCTTACAAATTATCATTTATATTAACTTTTTTTCCTTATGATGATTTGTTCTTCATAATAATTTCTTGTACTTGGCAGTTAAATGCCCTGGCATTAAATTTACTACGGAATTGTTTTTTGAATTTTTTTTCAAAAGCTTGCTGAAATCTATAAATATAAGTATATGAGTGCTATATAATATATATATATAAAATTATATATATATAATATTTGTGCTTTATTTCACCATTGAAACATTTCTTGAATCAGTTTTGTGAATGAATAAAAGTTCGTTCCTAAAGCTCTATGAATATTTCTCAGTTTACTTGATAGTTTGACACTTTCTTTTTAGCACCATTTTTTCTATTGATGTAACGTACGGTCAAAAATAAGATTTGACGATCTAACAAAATCATTTCTGATGTTAATGAGGGGGGGGGGGGGAGGGAGGGGTAAGATCAAACATTTGTTAATATGTGTTTTAATGGAATAAGCATATTTAATTATGTATGATTACATACTCTGTTCATCTAAATAATTCTTAATAAAAAAAAGAAAATTTAATTTATTTTGAAAAAGCGCCATCTATTGACAAAAAGCACAAGCTTTGCACGAGTCATTGACGCCATCTTGTTGTGATTTCACAAACGTTGTACAAAAAACTTTTGTATCTGCAAAATATCTGCAAGTAATATTATTAATTAAAACTCTAAAAATACTTTATTTGTTAGTATATTGTATATAAATCACAAATTCATTTATTTATAGCTTATTTCTGAAGATAAACAGACATTCTATAAACTTTCATGAAGATTATTGCGGAACGTTCTGGAAATAATATAAGCAACGCTATCTATGAGATTATCTCATAAACTTATGTTAACTAATAAAAACCTTATTTTCTATGAAAAAATAGTGATTTGAGATGAAATATTTCAAATCCGTAACTAATCATTGTTTATTTACGATATTATGATAAAATATTTGATATGAGAATTAAGATTAGACGCACCCCTCCTTCAATCACGAGAAATTGACAAGAAAAGTTCGGCTATTTTTAGATCTATACAAAACAAAGTAAAGAATCTAGTAAAAGTGAAGGGAGGTCACATCAGTTAATAAATATATCAACACTCATTATACTATCGACATGTTTTTATTAAATAAATTTCCAATTAACAATTATTTGTATTATTTCGTCACTGTCCGAACTAATTCGCAAATCAGAGTTGGCTCTCATATGTGACTTCTCTCAATAATTCACAGAGTTGTTACTTTTATATAAATTTTAAATCTGCGTCTCGCTGTTATACAATTGATGCGTTAGAACATCCTCCTCTCTCGTTTATTCAATTTTTATGATGTTGGCGATAAAGACTGGCAACTCTACACAAAATAAGGGAATATATAAATATAAAGGCAAAGAGTTAACTGCACTTCCTTTTCCGGTTTCAAAGCGACTCTCAATAAGAAACAGTAATTCTGTCAGTATTTTATTGGAGTTCGTGGACATAAAAGTACAGGCATGTGAGTGTACTAAATATTGAGACAGAAACAAAAAACTACTGTAAATAGATTAACATTATAAAAATAACAGAGCAACTTTAAATTGAATTAGAGAAAAAATTTACACCAATATATAATATTTAGCTCTTTCATCTTCAATTATTTAATTATGCACAATGATATAGTAAAAGATACAGCAAAGAAGAACATTAAATTTAATATCTTTCTATTTCGATAAAAGTATAAAATCATATATAATATAGCAAAAACTATAACATAAATATAAAAAATGCTAAGTAAATAGTATAAACTTACACTCTACTCATCTCCTGATTGACACTTTCATAACTTTTTTCTATAACGATATCTACTAATTTAATACATAGAAAGAAAGGACATACTTCGCTTGTCCCGAAGTCTAGTCTCTCACTTAAATCTTTGATGTTACAAAACAAATTGTAGATTAAATAAATAACATTTATAATACTCCAAAATGACTGACTATAGGTAGTGTACATAAGAATATATTAAAATAATTAAGAACTAAGTCATGATAAGAATTTATTACGAAACTTAACTACTCGATACACTTTTCCAATTTCATTACACCTGTTCAATTTCAATGAAGAACTTCTCACACATCTTATTAAATACATAAACGATACATGCTTACTCTTTGCTGTACATTTGTAGTTTATTTCAGCAAATGCTCAATTCACCTAACAAGAAAATACTGAAGCAACAGGTTAAGAGATGCAAATTGCATAAAGTTCAAGAATTCAAGGAAATGAATTTATGTTTGATAGAGAAGATTGTATTTTTAATGATGTAGTGTTATTTGTAACAATGAATTGTTTACATGTGTTGGGATTGATGAAAATAATAATAACTAGATTATGTGCACTCGGTAGACTGCATACCTTCGCCGCTGCTTTGACCCGTTCTCTCCCAAAATTTAATAAACTGCTAACTAGATAATAACCAATCGTACCACCAAGTTCAATGCAATATGGTTCAATACTTTTTGAGTTATTGAGTTATAAATGACCTTGACCTTTGACCGGATCGCTCCCAAAATCTAACAAAATGGTTCCCGTATATTGACCAATCGTCCTACCAAGTTTCATGCAATATGGTTCAATACTTTTTGAGTTATAAATGACCATGACCTTGACCTTTGACCAGGTCACTTCCAAAATTTTACCAGCAGGTCACTGGACATGGACCAATCGCTTCACCAAATTTTAGACAATTTGGTTTTCAGTTAAGCGAATAAAAAAATGATAAATAAATAAACGACGGCTAAAATATGACCTTCCCGCATTCTGCGAAGGTAACAACGAATTAACAGAGATAGTTTAAATAAAAATGATGGACTCTGTGTGAGCAAACGCATTTTAATTATATTCTTTTCTAAGTTTAATATAATGCTGTTTTTCCATAATGAGATTTTGTGAATAACTTCATTAATAAAATTTAAACCCGAGCAGAATATTTTTAAATTATACTAATTTGAGAGGTAGCAGCCCTAATATATTATTCCACTCTTATCATTGCATAATAAATCAAAGACAAATATGAAATAAGATATTTTATGCCATATCCAATGGATTATTTATTTTTTATTTAAAGATGCTTTACAAATAAAAGTATCTATAGAAAACTTGTCACCAATTTTCTTAGTTATTCAGTAAGTTATTGTAACGGGAGGTTTTTCAGTTGGTTGTTGTATGGGGTGTTCTGTTTGTTGTTGTATGGGGTGTTCTGTTCGTTGTTGTATGGGGTTTTCTGTTTGTTGTTGTATGGGGTGTTCTGTTCGTTGTTGTATGGGGTGTTCTGTTTGTTGTTGTATGGGGTGTTCTGTTCGTTGTTGTATGGGGCATTCTGTTTGTTGTTGTATGGGGTGTTCTGTTCGTTGTTGTATGAGGTGTTCTGTTTGTTGTTGTATGGGGTGTTCTGTTCGTTGTATGGGGTGTTCTGTTACTTGTATGGGGTGTTATGTTAATTGTATGGGGTGTTCTGTTTGTTGTATGGGGTGTTCTGTTAGTTGTATGGGGTGTTCTGTTTGTTGTATGGGGTGTTCTGTTTGTTGTTGTATGGGGTGTTCTGTTAGTTGTATGGGGTGTTCTGTTTGTTGTATGGGGTGTTCTGTTTGTTGTATGGGGTGTTCTGTTAGTTGTATGGGGTGTTCTGTTTGTTGTATGGGGTGTTCTGTTTGTTGTATGGGGTGTTCTGTTTGTTGTTGTATGGGGTGTTCTGTTTGTTGTATGGGGTGTTCTGTTTGTTGTTGTATGGGGTGTTCTGTTAGTTGTATGGGGTGTTCTGTTTGTTTTATGGGGTGTTCTGTTAGTTGTATGGGGTGTTCTGTTTGTTGTATGGGGTGTTCTGTTTTTTGTTGTATGGGGTGTTCTGTTAGTTGTATGAGGTGTTCTGTTAGTTGTATGGGGTGTTCTGTTAGTTGTATGGGGTGTTCTGTTTGTTGTATGGGCTGTTCTGTTAGTTGTATGGGGTGTTCTGTTAGTTTTATGTGATGTTCTGTTTGTTGTAACAAGTTTTTAAACTCTCACTTGTTAGATTAAGAAGAGAGGAAAAACACTAAATTCACTGAAAAATGACTGAAGATAAACTGTTAAACTATTCTAAAATAGTATAATAACAACTAAACACATGGAAAAAATTGTTAAATGCTAGATCTAAATTTGTTAAATAGTTCAAGATACAAAACATTTAATATCAATAAAGATTGGAATTAATATTTTTTATTTGACTAAGACACAAAAAGAAATTATTGACCCTCCATAACAAGCTGTTCTATGATACTTACTTTAAAATGTAAAGGTAATTTTTCGCTGAGTTGAGCTCTCAAAAGAAGCTCTTACTTTAGCTTTCATGTAACAAGTTTGTTTAAGCACTTTCTGAAAATTGGCCACTAGAAAATTGTTCGAATAAAGTTGACGTATAATGAGAATATTGTGTGAGAGACAGCTAGAAATCTTTTACCAGATCTCATCATTCTTATTTCTTTCTCGCTTAGAAAACTTAAAGGTAAATTACAGTTCGAAATTACTTTTAGGATAAAAAGCATGTCTTTAATAATAATCATTAAAAAGCTTAATAATAACTACTGACTTTTGAAGTAGGATTTTGTAAAATGAATGAGGAGTTTGAATTTCGTTTAAATAATTTTAATTTTTATGTAATTGGCTATTTAGATGCAAATATTATTCATTTTTAACGGAATGAGCTTGCTAGTAAATAAAATAAAATAATCTATCATCCGTTGACCTTCACTTCGACTTATTTGTGATTGATTGTAAAAAGATTATTACTATAGTATATTAAAATTATAACATTGTGATATAGGTCGGGGATTAGAGACAAGATGAGGGACTTAACTTCTTATATTCATAATAAATTATATCCTGATAGTCTCTCTTTTGATTCTTACTCTTACTTAAAATCCTTTAACTCTAGAAAAAACAATATATATATATGACATTAGATACCAAACGGGCTTCATATGTCTGTTCGTAATTTTATATCATATATAATTTATAAATACTAGATATTGAAGAGATGTGTTTGAAATATACCAATTTTATTATATTCTCTTCACTACCACTACAAATATTCTTTTGACAGTCGTTGCAGTACATCTTATACTTCCTGTCTTGTAAGGGCTGAAACTGATCTAATAATGGGTGGTAGTCATTAGCTAATGTAACTGTAAGTGACACATCAGCCCTTGCTTCCACTTGGGCACCAGAGGCAAACCTGGTAAATAATGATATGAAACTGAATAAGACAAAACATGTTGCATAAATAGTTAAATACGTTATATAGAAAATTACAGTCACGGAGTTTCAACAGCTCAAGTCAATTACTTTTTTACAGTATAATTTAATATCTCCATCAAAGTGGGCCTGGTCGTTCCAGGGTTAATGTCTTTATACAGTGGCCATATAAGAAATGGATATAAGAAACATTATAAGAAAAAAGTGAAACAGACTCTTATGATGAATTGGGAACAGTTTGTAATAGAATTTTACGTGAGGATGTGAATTTTTATTGAAATGATGAAATAATAATGGAATATATGTTACATGTACCGAGAATAAAACGTGTTCGTTGTTTCAATGTCTTCATTATTCATTACAAAGCACCTCATCAAAACGGATCTGCTTCGCCATTCAATGACGCTAGAGATTAAATTTATCTTTACCTGTAAATTATATCGTTAATGCTCCACTGAATTTAGTATTTGCTCAGGGATTATATTTACAGTATACACCTCGGGTAAAGTCGATGAATACGCAGGTAAATAACTTCAATGAATAACACTATTACGATTTCTCTTAATACATTACCCACATAAACAGCTAACCAATTCAAAAAACTATCAAAATCAA
This sequence comes from Caprella mutica, assembly GCA_947561585.1. Classification (NCBI taxonomy): domain Eukaryota; kingdom Metazoa; phylum Arthropoda; class Malacostraca; order Amphipoda; family Caprellidae; genus Caprella; species Caprella mutica. The sequence continues at coordinate 22,568 of CANNZV010001307.1, read as the reverse complement.
TATTCAACTTTTGGAACAAATAACAATGAGCACAAAATTTCAACCAAAATGTAAGAGGACATGGGAGATACACAATAGCAAAAAGAATACTCTGCGAGTCTACAGGGTGGCGCAAAAAAGGAAACCCATTTTCAAATTGTTTATTTTACAAACTATCAAAGCTATACATTTTTTAAAAGCATAGTTTTATTCGTCTACTTATTCTGCATCTATGTTGATAATCTGAAAAATTAAACATCCTTCAGTGAATTTGAAAAAAATGGAAATGAAATAGGCTTGCGCGAGGACGAAAACCACACAAAAAACTTCACAATAGCTGTAATTTATTTCCATATGGGGGTACTAAAAGTGAATCAAACTATTTGTCATCTCATTAACGTTTTGTTTATTGACTCTTTCATTCATTGAAATACATTTTCATCACCAAGAAAGATGTCTTCTACAAAATGTGCATTTCTATGCAGAAACGATTTTGCAAAATTTAGACGGTGTGTTAAATCAGATCTAAGAGTTCGAGCCTTACATGCTTCTTGAAAGGATATCTCAAATCGTGTTTAACAATTCAATGAAATGTGTGTTTAGTGATGTCTAATCCGTTCCTTCTGATTTTCAGATTGATATTTTTGGATTCTCAATAAGCTGTTCAGAACAATATTAATGTGTTCATTCTGTTCGCATGTTCAAAATGAAGTTGAACATGTTTAAAGCTACCAGCGTTTAAATAACTTGTCACCACAAAAATTTTTTGTTCTCTTGAAGGCTGCATTTTAAGGGTTTCGAATAGGAGATACAAATTAACGACGAAATGATTTTAAAAAGATATCAATATCATCTCAAAAACTTACTTTCAAATGGTAATTAATTATCTTATTTTCTCTTAATTGTTACAACAAACAGTAGAATTTAATGTTTAACATCCATTTATAATGAATTATACTTATAATGAATTTTTTTCGCATATTTCGTCCTCGCGCAAGCCCTTTTTATTTCCATTTTTTTAATTCGCTACACGATGTTTAATTTTTGTTTTAACAGATCATCAAGATAGATGCAAAAAAGGAGACGAATAAAACTGTGATTTTTAGAAAATTTCTAACTTTCATAATTTGTATAGCAACTCTGTATAATTCACGCAATATCTTATTAAACATGCCTGAGCCTTTATATTTCTAAAGTTATTTTATTGAATCATCTTTTATTTTAACTGGTTCGTCGTTAATTTTATTAATTAAAAAAATGCCTCCAAATTTGTGTAAGTCAAGCCAATATAATAAACGTGTTATAATGATATTGTTTTATCATAATAGGTAGACGTAATGGAGAAAATTCAAAAGTTATGCAAGATATTGCTGAGGTTTTTTAATTATATGGAAAACTACGATTTTCTGTAATCCAGTTTTCAAAGAAGCATCACCAACAGCTTGGTGGAACGAAATTTTTATTTCAAAAGAACAGGAATATTTCCATCTGATTAATTACGACCTTCTCCTCCCTCCACTGCAGGTGCAGATGTTGAAGAAAAACGGACAGAGTTTATAATCTATAGTTTTCATTGCAGCTACATTATAATTCAGTAGAAGATGCTACAATGCGTCAAGAGAGCCTTGCTCTCCATGACTGATAAGACTGTGGCCAGCCCTTCATCTTCCTTAAACCTGTTTACAGTCTTTATTTGGCCTAAAGAAACTTAACCGACAGAAACAAAACAAAAACTGCTACTACTCGTGAAAAAGTGTGGATTATTGATATTGAAAGGCTTTGGCACGACTTCAAAAAAACGTAACTTACCGGAAACTTAATTGCACTACATCTAGAAAACTAAGCGCTTGCCAAAAAAAATGGTATTCTTTAAAAACATCTTAAAATGATTAAAATGATCATGAAATTTACGCATGTAAATAAAAGAAATAGCTTTTTAATATGATAGATATATCTTTATACATCATTATGTATTTCTTCACAAAATAAAATATTATTAAAACTAGAACGTGTACTCATTTTTATTGCTTTATTTTTCCATTTCGTGACCTTGATTTTCGACCCGATCGCTCCTAAAATTCGAATCAAATGGTTCCTGCTTATTGACTAATCGTCAAACAAAATTTGAAGCAATTTGGTTGAAAACTTTTCGAGTTATGCGAATAAAAATATTACAAATAAATGCCGTTCAAAACATAACCTTCCACAATTTTACGAAAGTAATAATTATAATTCGCATTCTATCTCTGACTATTCGAAGTAAAAGTATTCTCTATTTTCAGAGTTTAGAATTAATTGAAATTGAAAGAATTATAATTTCATATTTCATGCTACTTAGTTGTATCAAATATTTATATAGACATATTTTTTATTAGAAATCTTGCTTTTCCTTCTGTATGATTTCCATACTTCTGAGTAATTCCCACCATTTATTGTATTGTTTTGCAGACATAAACTCGAGAGAAAAGTCTGAGAAATGTATTGTTAAGGTTCTCAATGAGGTATTTATGGGCGCAACTGCCTACAGTGCCGAGAGAGCAGCAAAACTGATGACACTGAGGAAATTCGTTATAGCGAAAAGAAAATATCTAGAAAATATATATATTAAAACTGAAAACATCCATTCATAAAATGAACTGTTTTGACGCCCCCCCCCCCTCCCCCTCCCTCGTTTTTTCATATGTTTTGGGAAATGAAACATCGCTGACAAATTTATTATTTGTCTCACTTTCCCAAAAAAATTTGAAAACATCAATATAAGAGTCCGAAAATTGCCTCTACCCTGATATGTTTGACTTCCTAACCCCCTCCCCCCCCATGTGGCTGAGGAAGTGACAAAATGTCCTCTTTTACTTTAAAAATGAAGAAAAAATATGTATTATGGTATTTCAAATAAATATAGTGATGTGTATTATGTCAGAATAAATATCCCAATATGTATTATGATAAAATAATTGGGTCTTTCCCATTTGACGACCCCCACCAGATTTAATCTAAATTGATTTTTTCATATGTATTTTTGTCCATAGAATCCGAAAATCAAAACTGTTTTTTGTAGAAACTAATATTTTTTGAGATATGAGGGTTTAAAGTTATTTATTTCCTATGCATTACTGAAGGATTGAGAACTATGAAAAAACTCGTATTTTCATTGAAATTATTCAAACAATATAGATTTTTTACATGAAACAGTAATGTAGTTTGTTGTATCTGCTAGTTTGTTGTACTACACATTCCATGATCGAATAATGACCTGGCAGGGGGGTTCGGGGGGCGGCACGCCCCCCTAAATACATATATCGAATATATTTCCAGTTTCCGTGATATTTTCAATTTATTACTTCAATGCTGATATATGTGTAATGGGGGGCGTGCCGCCCTCCATACCCCCCTGCCAGGTCGTTAAACAATCATGAAGTGTGCAGTACAACAAACTAGCAGATACAACAAACTACATTACTGTTTCATGTAAAAAATCTATATTGTTTCAGTAATTTCAATGAAAACACAAGTTTTTTCAAAGTTCTCAATCCTTCAGTAATGCATAGGAAATAAATAACTTTAAACCCTCATATCTCAAAAACTATTAGTTTCTACAAAAAACAGTTTTGATTTTCGGATTCTATGGACCAAAATACATATAAAAAAAGTAATTTGAATTAAATTTGGTGGGGGTCGTCAAATATGAAAGACCCAAATAATAATATATTATTATTATTAGCATTTTGTTAAAATAAAGGTAGAGAGAAGAGGGGGGGGGGGGGGGCTAGTGTCCAGACAGGCTTATGTTCTACACCCGGACAGAACAGAAACCCCCGAGTGTGCGATTATTCACTTCCACTGATGGTGCGTCACATTTTGATGGATTGCATACAGACATTTTTAGGACAATGCTAGTATATTATTGGAAACTATTCTGAGTGGCGGTGCCACCTAATAGACTACTTCCGTACTTTGTGAATTGTCTTTTAATGGATTCAGGGATTCAGCACACAAAGGCTTCCAATCGTATCTGTCAAATAGATATCATTATGTTAATTTGAAATATACAAATTTGGTAATGCAGTTCCTCAGGGAAGTAATCTCGGTCCATTACTCTTTCTGATCTTTAACGATTTAACGAAATTTAATTATCATTTTAATTTTTTGAAGAGAAATATCAATGGCTCATACACGAATACATCTTCATTGTTATCTTTAGGCAACAGCCACGAGTGTCAATGAAATACAGATAAATGTATCATAGGTGCCACAATGTAAATAAATGTATCATAGGTTCATGTTTTGAAAACCAAATAGGACATATTGTATTCTCATAGAAGTACGTTCACTCAAAGACCTAAGTGCACCAATTATGATTAACAATCTTAGGTATTATATTAGATGAGAGTATATATCTTCAGAAACCATTTACAAGATGTTTCTTTAATGGTTCTAGGACAACTTGCCGCCGGACAACTCGCTGCGTCATTTATGTTTTACTGTCGTTTACATCATATTTTTATATTTAGAAATATTATAAATTTTAACAAGGATTTATTTATATACGCTCAAGACTGACATAAACCGGTAGTTGACAAATTTCATTATTTCAATTTGCTAGTTTCATTTGTTGTCATATTTTCTCTTTGAGAATATTTTGGGCCGCAAAAATATTAGAGCTGTTAATTCAAATTTAGTAGAGGATTTGACGTCTGCATCGAAACGAAGGGCCTAGTAGTTGACATCAAAATTGAATTAAATACAAGGCACAGGAAGAAGAAGTCAGAAAGTAAAGTGGCTCTTTCAACAAAAGCCCCAACCACTAGTCCGTTACAATGGTCCATTGCTCATGTATGCAGCGAAGCTACTTCGTGGATGTGATCATTTACCAAGGAATGATATGAAAAGGGATACAAGCACCGGTGACATTATTCACGAATAGAAGGGGAAAATGAAGAGGTGATAGTAAATGTAACTTATTTTATTAGCGTATACCTAACACAAAAATCTAAGACCTCGTAGTTAAAAAACCTTTTATCTGCACTGATACACTAGTTTTAAATTAAAGTGAATTTTACTTGTCATTAAATGTAGTAAACACCTGAACTTGTTTTCTTTTCAATAGCAAATATTTTTTAGCAAAATACTTTCAAATGAAGGAAAAAAAATTATTATTAAATTACAAGACACATTATGTTTATAATAGTTTAGATCATTTGTTTATTAAAAAAATCATTTATCTTTTTAAATGGAAAAGAAAACATCAGAAAGGGCTAAGAAAATGTTAAAATTAATTAACAACACACAGTTTACACACATAATATTTCTTATATATAAATGGTTCGTACGGCGGTAAAACATAAATCACGCGGCGAGTTGTCCTAGCGGCAAAATTATTGTCTTAGCGGCGAGTTGTCATCACGGCGAATTGTCCGCGGCGAATTGTCCGGCGGCGAGTTGTCCAGCAGCGAGTTGTCCGGTCACCTTCTTAAATGCGCAAAGTATGTGACCTTGTTCGTAATAATGTTATGTGGTATTTGTATTATTCCCTTGCTCACCCTTATACGCTTTTTACCCATTTCAATGCCCCTAATTATGTGAGTGAATTATTCACTTCCACTGATGGTGCGTCACATTTTGATGGATTGCATACAGACATTTTTAGGACAGTGCTAGTATATTATTGGAAACTATTCTGAGTGGCGGTGCCACCTAATAGACTACTTCCGTACTTTGTGAAAATTGTCTTTTAATGGATTCAGGGATTCAGCACACAAAGGCTTCCAATCGTATCTGTCAAATAGATATCATTATGTTAATTTGAAATATACAAATTTGGTAATGCAGTTCCTCAGGGAAGTAATCTCGGTCCATTACTCTTTCTGATCTTTAACGATTTAACGAAATTTAATTATCATTTTAATTTTTTGAAGAGAAATATCAATGGCTCATACACGAATACATCTTCATTGTTATCTTTAGGCAACAGCCACGAGTGTCAATGAAATACAGATAAATGTATCATAGGTGCCACAATGTAAATAAATGTATCATAGGTTCATGTTTTGAAAACCAAATAGGACATATTGTATTCTCATAGAAGTACGTTCACTCAAAGACCTAAGTGCACCAATTATGATTAACAATCTTAGGTATTATATTAGATGAGAGTATATATCTTCAGAAACCATTTACAAGATGTTTCTTTAATGGTTCTAGGACAACTTGCCGCCGGACAACTCGCTGCGTCATTTATGTTTTACTGTCGTTTACATCATATTTTTATATTTAGAAATATTATAAATTTTAACAAGGATTTATTTATATACGCTCAAGACTGACATAAACCGGTAGTTGACAAATTTCATTATTTCAATTTGCTAGTTTCATTTGTTGTCATATTTTCTCTTTGAGAATATTTTGGGCCGCAAAAATATTAGAGCTGTTAATTCAAATTTAGTAGAGGATTTGACGTCTGCATCGAAACGAAGGGCCTAGTAGTTGACATCAAAATTGAATTAAATACAAGGCACAGGAAGAAGAAGTCAGAAAGTAAAGTGGCTCTTTCAACAAAAGCCCCAACCACTAGTCCGTTACAATGGTCCATTGCTCATGTATGCAGCGAAGCTACTTCGTGGATGTGATCATTTACCAAGGAATGATATGAAAAGGGATACAAGCACCGGTGACATTATTCACGAATAGAAGGGGAAAATGAAGAGGTGATAGTAAATGTAACTTATTTTATTAGCGTATACCTAACACAAAAATCTAAGACCTCGTAGTTAAAAAACCTTTTATCTGCACTGATACACTAGTTTTAAATTAAAGTGAATTTTACTTGTCATTAAATGTAGTAAACACCTGAACTTGTTTTCTTTTCAATAGCAAATATTTTTTAGCAAAATACTTTCAAATGAAGGAAAAAAAATTATTATTAAATTACAAGACACATTATGTTTATAATAGTTTAGATCATTTGTTTATTAAAAAAATCATTTATCTTTTTAAATGGAAAAGAAAACATCAGAAAGGGCTAAGAAAATGTTAAAATTAATTAACAACACACAGTTTACACACATAATATTTCTTATATATAAATGGTTCGTACGGCGGTAAAACATAAATCACGCGGCGAGTTGTCCTAGCGGCAAAATTATTGTCTTAGCGGCGAGTTGTCATCACGGCGAATTGTCCGCGGCGAATTGTCCGGCGGCGAGTTGTCCAGCAGCGAGTTGTCCGGTCACCTTCTTAAATGCGCAAAGTATGTGACCTTGTTCGTAATAATGTTATGTGGTATTTGTATTATTCCCTTGCTCACCCTTATACGCTTTTTACCCATTTCAATGCCCCTAATTATGTGAGTGAATTATTCACTTCCACTGATGGTGCGTCACATTTTGATGGATTGCATACAGACATTTTTAGGACAGTGCTAGTATATTATTGGAAACTATTCTGAGTGGCGGTGCCACCTAATAGACTACTTCCGTACTTTGTGAAAATTGTCTTTTAATGGATTCAGGGATTCAGCACACAAAGGCTTCCAATCGTATCTGTCAAATAGATATCATTATGTTAATTTGAAATATACAAATTTGGTAATGCAGTTCCTCAGGGAAGTAATCTCGGTCCATTACTCTTTCTGATCTTTAACGATTTAACGAAATTTAATTATCATTTTAATTTTTTGAAGAGAAATATCAATGGCTCATACACGAATACATCTTCATTGTTATCTTTAGGCAACAGCCACGAGTGTCAATGAAATACAGATAAATGTATCATAGGTGCCACAATGTAAATAAATGTATCATAGGTTCATGTTTTGAAAACCAAATAGGACATATTGTATTCTCATAGAAGTACGTTCACTCAAAGACCTAAGTGCACCAATTATGATTAACAATCTTAGGTATTATATTAGATGAGAGTTTATATCTTCAGAAACCATTTACAAGATGTTTCTTTAATGGTTCTAGGACAACTTGCCGCCGGACAACTCGCTGCGTCATTTATGTTTTACTGTCGTTTACATCATATTTTTATATTTAGAAATATTATAAATTTTAACAAGGATTTATTTATATACGCTCAAGACTGACATAAACCGGTAGTTGACAAATTTCATTATTTCAATTTGCTAGTTTCATTTGTTGTCATATTTTCTCTTTGAGAATATTTTGGGCCGCAAAAATATTAGAGCTGTTAATTCAAATTTAGTAGAGGATTTGACGTCTGCATCGAAACGAAGGGCCTAGTAGTTGACATCAAAATTGAATTAAATACAAGGCACAGGAAGAAGAAGTCAGAAAGTAAAGTGGCTCTTTCAACAAAAGCCCCAACCACTAGTCCGTTACAATGGTCCATTGCTCATGTATGCAGCGAAGCTACTTCGTGGATGTGATCATTTACCAAGGAATGATATGAAAAGGGATACAAGCACCGGTGACATTATTCACGAATAGAAGGGGAAAATGAAGAGGTGATAGTAAATGTAACTTATTTTATTAGCGTATACCTAACACAAAAATCTAAGACCTCGTAGTTAAAAAACCTTTTATCTGCACTGATACACTAGTTTTAAATTAAAGTGAATTTTACTTGTCATTAAATGTAGTAAACACCTGAACTTGTTTTCTTTTCAATAGCAAATATTTTTTAGCAAAATACTTTCAAATGAAGGAAAAAAAATTATTATTAAATTACAAGACACATTATGTTTATAATAGTTTAGATCATTTGTTTATTAAAAAATTCATTTATCTTTTTAAATGGAAAAGAAAACATCAGAAAGGGCTAAGAAAATGTTAAAATTAATTAACAACACACAGTTTACACACATAATATTTCTTATATATAAATGGTTAGTACGGCGGTAAAACATAAATCACGCGGCGAGTTGTCCTAGCGGCAAAATTATTGTCTTAGCGGCGAGTTGTCATCACGGCGAATTGTCCGCGGCGAATTGTCCGGCGGCGAGTTGTCCAGCAGCGAGTTGTCCGATCACCTTCTTAAATGCGCAAAGTATGTGACCTTGTTCGTAATAATGTTATGTGGTATTTGTATTATTCCCTTGCTCACCCTTATACGCTTTTTACCCATTTCAATGCCCCTAATTATGTGAGTGAAAAAATGAAACTGTTGCAGAAGAATGCAGTTCGAATTGCTAAAGGTTTGAGGTATAATAAACATTAAACAAACTAATATGTCCTTTTTTAGCAATGAATCTGTTTCCAATAGATTTTCTGCTCACAATCAGCATTTCTGTTCAAATATATCGAACAGTTAACATCCTGACTATGATAAAAATTTATTCGGAAAGCTAATAGCCTTACATAATCAAAGAATTTTAATATCTAGATTTAGGAAGGATAAGTAAAAAATCAGTACATATGTTGGAGTAAAAGTTTGGAACTCTATTGCTGCTGTTGAATTAAAACAACCAAATTACAATTAGTTCAAAACCAAAATTAGAACGGTGTATTTAAATGCATTATTGGGATTAATTTAGGTATACTTTGTTATAATTATTTCTTTTTCAGTTTCTTCACTAAGTTCATCATTTACAGAGATATATTTATTTAATTATGCTGCTTTCTAGTTTTTTTCCATTATGTTCATTATTTGTAGGCAAATTCATAGTTGCCATATGTAGATTTATTTTACTGTCTATTTGTTTTTAGAATGCCCTATATTTATTTATTTATCATCTAATTACCTTCGCAAATTTACGGAAGGGTATATTTCAACTGGCATTTATTTGTTTAGTTATTTATTTATCATCTTGTTATTCGCTTAACTAAGAAAGAATTCAACCAAATTGCCTGAAATTGGGTGAAACGATTGGTCAATGTCCAGTGACCGTCTGGTATAATTTTGGGAGTGAAAGGGCCATTTATAACTCCAAAGTATTGAACCATATTGCATGGAAATTGGTGGGACTATTGGTCAATATACAGGGACCATATTGGTCAATATACAGGGACCATTTTGTTAGATATTGGGAGCGCTCCGGTCGAAGGTCAAATATTAAGGTCAACACCATTTATAACTCACTAACAGAAAAAGTATTCAACCAAATTACCTGAAATTTGGTGGGACGATTGGTCAATGTCGTGGAATTGTCTGGTAGAATTTTGTGAGTGATCTGGTCAAAGGTCAAGGTCATTTATAACTCACTAACTGAAAAAGTATTCAACCATATTGCATGAAATTTGGTGAGGCGATTGATCATTACCATGTTACCAGTTTATCTGATTTTGAGAGCGAATGGGTCAAAGGTTGAGGCAAGGTCATATGTAAGTGGTTGCGAAGGTATGCGCTCTACTGAGTGCACGCAATATAGTTTTATGTATATAGTAAGGATCAGGGAGGCCCCGGTCCTGATCATAATCATGACCTAATGTATAAGGGACATAGGGTGCTATGTGCAAATTAAATAAATTCCTACGAACAACTAACTTTTAAACAGAAGAAGTAGGACGCCAGATCTGAGCTGTGACTGTAAGAGAATTCTTTAAAATATATTCGAACAATCTTTTCGGACGACGTGCAAGGCCGCAAATAGCAAGAACAATGACCACCATGTAGATATATTTTGTCATTACATTTTTTTCCAATCATATTTTTCAATTCAACAGAATTGCCCATAATGTTTTTTTTATAGTGATTCGATTTTTAAATTTTGCTTCAAATCATATACACCGAGAAAAGTACAGAAGCATGAAATTGTTCCATAATGTTAGGACTCATTAGCATGCTTCGTTTGATCGCCCATGCGAGGTCGAGATTTACGTACTAATCAGACCGAGCCTTGGGTACCTATTTTTTTTCAAACAAAGAATGAAGCTTCGACGAATTTAGAACTTTGCTCCTCGTGAAATGAGACAAAGTAGCAGGTATGTTTGATTTTAATCACGCTGCTAATTGTCTGACTTCAAATTGAAAGAGTCTTCGAATTTTTCTCATTTGTATTTTTAAATACAGGTAATATACAGTATATTAGGAATTCAAATAGAAAAGTAGTTAGTTACACATTTTAAGATTTAGGTAATCTATAAAACATTTAGCGTGTCCTACTTATCTATTATTATTATACGTTATTTTAGCATTTTGGACATTATTATGTATTATTTTGTCCCTTATTTCAGTTTCGCCAAAAAATATCAGTTTGATCAAAACATGTTTATTTATTAAATAAATTTCTCATCCAGTGGAATTTCCTCTGGTCCTGCTGGTATATAATAATTGTTTGATTTCGAATAGAAAGAGGTGAAAATGCAGTTTGCTAATTTGCTTTATGAAATCGTGAATGTACAACAGTACTTCTCTATGTAAATAGAGTTAATTGGTTACACGAAGTTATAGTAAAATATATTTTAACATAGTCAAATAAGATCTCTCAACTATTCAGAACTATTAACAAATATGAAGCAAGTAATTTATATATGGATGGAATAACTTCTCTAGTCTACAGAATATTATAGTTTCTCACTCAAGAAAAATGGAAGTAGTTTACGAACTGTCGAGTTAGTTTAGCGGAGCATAGTTTTCCCCACAAAATATCGACACAGATAAGAATAGACCCTAACTGTCTTTCTTACTCTTTGTTATAATTAGAATTGTTTGTTTGGTAGCTATTCGAATGAAGTAAAATGACTGTTAATTGGTATGTTTATAATAAATTGCATTGGATTCATTTTCAGAAATTTGATTAATATTGATTCATTTTTTTAACCTCTTCACTCTCTCGCTGTATTTTGTATAGCTTCTTTGTAAAGAAAATCATAGTTTCTATAAGTGCCTCGTCATATCTACAAAATGTAATAATTGTTTAAATTATTCATTTCCTTTCGATATGTTTAACATATATTTGATAATTTAATAGTTCGCACTTTAATATTGTTTATTTATACAATCAATCCTATTTTCATAAGTAGATCACTAATGTGGAGCACTACAGTGCCACCAAGATTATTAATCGCTCAAAATAGCCATAACTTGAGTGTTCAGAGTAATAAAGATTTATGGAGCTATTTTGTTCCAGTTTAGATGAAGGAGGTGGATTTGTCACACTAGAATGAAATTGACCGCTAGATTCCACACGAGGTAATTACAAAAAAACACTATTTAGTATTTAGGGTTAGGGTAGCGATCCAGTTGGTTTCGACAGTGACAAAATATACACTTTACTTAATAATATAAATAGTTAGTTGAATTAAGGGCCAGATATGTCATCAACTGTTTACATACCAGATGTATAACAACATACTTTTCATATTTGATGATATCTTTGAAAAAGAATAATCAATAACTAAAAATAAAATTAACTTCATTCAGCAAGAATGGTCGCGAAAGAAATATCAATATCAAATCATATCTATCATCCTCCAATATTTCACGCAGTCATTACTGCTATATTTCATTGATATCAGCGTTATATCGATATCATACTTCAGAGCGAATGGACATTACTTTCCAGTCTTCCCATTAGTCACTTTGCAATGAGGATAGCGGTAATATATATCTTTGAAATCAGCACAATCTAGGGAACCAATATATTCATGAAATTCTGACTACACTGATCCAACCATTGATGCTCATGGATGAGGGAACACTTAAAAATAAAAATCAATTAGGATCCATTATTTATGATCTAAAGCATAAATTACTTTCTATACAGTGGTGGTAGAAAAATGGGGGTAGTTATCAAGATATGTGGGTGGGGGAGCTTATGGAGAAAGAAGGTGGAAAATGGAAATTATGTATAATTAGGTAGATATAGTAAGTGCATCAATTATTTCATATATAGCTTACTAGAATGAAATATTATTACTACCTCACTCTATTGAATGTGGAGGTGAACATTGTATTGAATGACATATTGATAACAAATGCAGCATCATTTAGGACACTCATATTAATATATTAAGAATAGATAAAACACGAGTCTTTAAGCTAAGATAAAATTATATAATCTACGGTAATCAATCCTAAATCTTAACTAATTAACTTTAAATTCTCTTTAGTATGAATTTTCAAATATCTTTGATAAAAAGGTGTAAGATTAGTATTAAAAAACATATGAAATCTCAGGGAGCTCACAACTTTGCTATGAGAACTATTAAACAAGGATAAGAATCGTAATGACACTTGCACTAATAGGGTAAAGGAAGATTTTTTTTATTATGCCTACTTCACAACAGTTCCAAATATTATTTCTATAGACTATCATATATTTTCTATAAGAATGTATTATTTTAACTCAAAAGTATCTAAATTAGTTATAATATAAAATTAATCTATATATAATATACGTAAAACTAGTAACTAGATAATATAATTGAGCAGTTTAAAAATAAATCCTTCATATATGTATGTATTAACATTGATATTATTATCATTAATAATAATGAATTACTATTGAAAGTTGTTATTAGGTATTTTGGTTTCAGCAGCGGTAATTTTCTTAATAGAGAGCAATCTTTCTGCAGTAGAAGTGCCTGGCGCAGATGGAAGAATGAGCCAAAACATCAGGTAAGGGGCTTGGAGATATGATGTGGTGAGAAATATTGGGTCTCGAAGAAAATTCAACTGGAAAATTCCTAACACCAGACACAATTTCGTCATTTAATAATATTTAAAAGTTACTGGAGACATACATTACAATGTATTTAAACATAAATCCAATGATGTTAACTTATTAGCCCAATTTATATTATGATAGAATGCACGTTATCTAAAAAGAAACAGATTTAACAACTATCGTTGTTTGAAATGTGAGTGAAAAATTGAATGGATAATCGAATAGTACACAGAAAGTAGATCAATTATTCTTTCATTAGCTACGAGAGTATTTCTTGCAAGATTTAAGTGTGGGGTTTAATTATTTATTTGACTAGGAATTACGTTAAATTTTAGGTAACTGAGATCATATTTCTTTTTCTATCGAATTCGAAAGCGAGTTTGAACTTTGAAGTGCTCAATTATCATCTCGTGTGCATATAGCGTAGACCCACACTCCACATACTAATTAAATCCAATTTAATTGCTTCCATTCAAGCTCTTATGATTCAAGAGGACTGTCATGTTGATTGCATCAAATTATTATATAGTATTAGTTTCCTCTGCGATTGTTACAGCCAATGATAAATGGTCCGTATGTTACAATACAAGACATGTAAAAACATTAAGTAATTATTTGAATATTGTAGTAAATATCGATACAAAATATGATTTAAAATATCAACAAATATATAAAGTGATTTAAGAAAATTGAAGTGGTTCTCACTCGTACAATGAGGGATCCGGAAAATTTATCGAAAGGAAAATTGATCGAAAGGAAAATTGATCGAAAGGAAAATTGATCGAATGGAAAATTGATCGAAAGGAAAATTGATCGAAAGGAAAATTGATCGAAAGGAAAATTGATCGAAAGGAAAATTGATCGAAAGGAAAATTGATCGAAAGGAAAATTGATCGAATGGAAAATTGATCGAAAATGATATTGGATCTATTTACACTAATTGACAATGATAACTAAAACCATGGATTACCAGAGAAACTTACTTGCAATATATATAATCTGCTACCCAGGGAGAATATTATGGTGGGGTCATAGAAGATTATGGTGGACAGACATTATAGGGGGCTAGATCTTACGTGATTATAGATAATATTCGATAAATATCAACCTTGTGCAAAACATCCTATAAACATCTATAATCACCATAATATTTCCCAACAATGATGTATAGTAGATTACATCAACCAAAATCTCAGAATATTTTCTGATATGTTCCTATAATATGAACTTCTATGAATGAACCATCTTAAATCTTCGAAGATTTTCTGATGGTATTTCTTATATGAATTTCTATGAATGAACCATCTTAAATCTTCGAAGATTTTCTGATGGTATTCCTTAAATGAACTTCTATGACTGATCCATCATAAATCTCCGAATATTTTCTGATGTATTTCTTATATGAGCTTCTATGACTTTACCATCTTAAATATTCGAAGATTTCTGAAGATATTCTTTATATGAACTCCTATGACTGATCCATCTTAAATCTTCGAAGATTTTCTGATGGTATTTCTTATATGAACCTCTATGATGGTTGGGAAATATTACGGTGATTATAGATGTTTATAGGATGTTTTGCACAAGGTTGATATTTATCGAATATTATCTATAATCACGTAAGATCTAGCCCCCTATAATGTCTGTCAACCATAATCTTCTATGACCCCACCATAATATTTTCCTTGGGTAACGATATCGAGGGAATATTCCAAGAATTAGTGAAAATTAGTTGATCCCTATCGATATCGAGGGAATATTCCAAGAATTACTGAAAATTTGTTGATCCCCTAAAAATTATAAAAGAAACGATTATAAAAGGAAAAAGAAATAATCTATGAAATATGAAACTATATTTATCGATGATAACCTAAAGATAAACTTGAGTTATCATATTGCATTAAGTTCATTAAAAATCCTACTTCTACTGTGTCCAGGATAGTCGAGTGGTTAGCGTCGCAAGCAGAAGTCAACAAGGTGCGGGTTCGAGACCCGGAAAGATCACTTCATTTCTTTCTCCATTTCTTTCCATTTAATTTGTATATAACAATATGTATCATTCAACTAATTCATGTAAAGTCAAACGTACACGTACAAATGCAGTATATGCTAGGAAATATTAATTTTGGTATTCTTCTATGATTATGGGTGAAATCATCTGATAGTATAGGAGATTCCATCCTTTAATTATTATATGAGTGAACTTGGACATAAGCACCCCCAATTCTCTTCTATGATTATGGTAGAGAGACTCCTTTAATATCCCAAAATCTTCCATGATTATGAGTGAAATCATCTGATAGTATAGGAGATTCCCCCTTTTAATTATAGGAGTGAACATGGTAGAAAACTTGGACATAAGCACCCCCAATTCTCTTCTATGATTATGGTAGAAAGACTCCTTTAATCTGCCCAAATTTTCTATGATTATGGGTGAAATCATCGGATAGTATAGGAGATTCCCTCCTTTAATTATAGGAATGAACATGGTAGAAAACTTGGACATAAGCACCCCCAATTCTCTTCTATGATTATGGTAGAAAGGCTCCTTTAATCTCCCAAAATCTTCTATGACCCCCTATAATTTTCTCCCTGTGTAGTAGATCTTGTTTCCATGATTTATATATAATAATAATAATTCATATAATAATATATAATAATAATTTATGTATAACATTTCTTCAATCTACTATTTTTCTATAACAGAGAACTATATGCTTTGAAATATATTATAATTTGAAGAACTTTAAGTTTTCTTAGTTCTAGAATTTAGATAGTTCTAGATAACTTGTGAAATGAAAGTTAAATAATTAATTAATTTAGTATAGGATTAACGTCTGTTTCGGAACCATAAGCCATATCACTGATGACAAAAGGTAATTAAATATTTTAGTATTGTAATACCCAGATTACTGTCTTATATGTATTTTTTGTTCATTTTGTTTTCACATTTTTGAAGTTTAGCATCGACGTTTGTTACTCTACAGGCAATTTTATGTGATTCTAGATTTTTCCAATTTTTGCCTTAACAATTGCACTTGGATTTATTAAATATCTTATATAGGTTGCCCTGAAAGCCTTTTTGAGTTTCTTGGGCCTTGATTACATAAATAAAATATTATTTTATTTTAAATTTTTTGCTATACATTTTTTGTATTGTCTTATGTTTTTTTGAATAAATTGTTTGATTGTTTCAAATACAAGAGATAGAAAGAAGCAGTCAGAAAGGAAAGTGGATTCATGAACAAAGTCACTTAACACCGTCGGTGACAATGTTCATGAATGCAGAGAAGCTACTCTGTGAGTGCAGTCACTTACCAAGAAATATAACAAAAAGGGACACTATAAGCACCGGTTGCTGCATTCACAGATGGAAGAAAAAAATGAAGATGATCTATTCGATCAATTTTACCTTCGATCAATTGTTGTGCGATCAATTTTCCTTTCGATAAATTTTCCATTTGACCAATTTTCCTTTCGATCCATTTTCCTTTCTATCAATTTTCCTTTCTATCAATTTTCCTTTCGATCAATTTTCCATTCGACCAATTTTCCATTTGACCAATTTTCCATTCGACCAATTTCCCTTTCGACCAATTTTCCATTCGACCAATTTTTCCTTTCGATACATTTAATTCCATTCGACCAATTTTCCTTTCGATCAATTTTCCATTCGATCAATTGCTTTCGATCAATTTTCCATTCGATCAATTGCTTTCGATCAATTTTCCATTCGATCAATTGCTTTCGATCAATTTTCTATTCGATCAATTGCTTTCGATCAATTTTCCATTCGATCAATTGCTTTCGATCAATTGCTTTCGATCAATTTTCCATTCGATCAATTGCTTTCTATCAATTTTCCTAGACCCGTACAATGACAGTGGCAGTTGCACATCCTTTTTGGAAACATCACAAATCCACCATATAAAGTTAGAAGACTTTCTCTTTCTATTCAGTTGCTGCACATCTGCACAGAAGTGATATATTTGAAGATAAAGAGAACGATCTTGTGCTCCCTCAGGCAATATATTAGGACTGAAACACCAACACTTGAGTCTTGTTACACTTAGATTTGAACAGAAACAAGTAGAGATAGTATTGCACCAGCAAAATGAATGCAAACCACTTCACTCTTTGGATGTTTAATCATTCTTAAATATATAGTTACTTTTAAATGAATTAGTAAGTTACTAAATTTCAATAATTATTATTCTTTAGAAATGGTTCTATATTTTCAATTGATACAATTCGATTCAGAAATTATCATTAATATATGACACCCTGTATTTTTCGAACAGCTCATTTAAAAATGCAAGGAATCCTAACTTTTATGTGATATTTCGTATTTATTAATGAAAAAAGGCTGTCTATAAAGTTTGC
This sequence comes from Caprella mutica, assembly GCA_947561585.1. Taxonomy (NCBI): domain Eukaryota; kingdom Metazoa; phylum Arthropoda; class Malacostraca; order Amphipoda; family Caprellidae; genus Caprella; species Caprella mutica. Next base: position 4,636 of record CANNZV010001307.1, on the reverse strand, counting down.
TATTTAACTTCCGAGGTGATGAAATGGTGCATAATATACAGTATTGACATCAATTTTTTAGCACATGGCTGTATGTTTCAGGATAACTTTCGGAAGAATCTTTGATGTTGGATAATTTCTCTGAAAGCTACTCACCCTTATCATTCACTAGCTATTTCAGAGTTCGTTCTTGGAGCTGCAACCACTAACATACCTCCAATGATGGACTAGGGACAATTTGAAATGTAGGTACGAAGGGGAAAATGGGCTGTTACATAAATTAGTCAGTAAAGGACCTCAGAGCTTGTTGTACGATAGCAATGAAGCAGCATATTGACAGTTGAATAGACAACGTCTATAGACTGGCGACGTGCATCGAAAAGATTTGACATTTTCTTGTTTTTTACCTCCTTTCCAGTTAATTAATGATTCCCTGCGAAATCTTCCCACACTATTTCTCCCTTCGTCTGCACAAAAAAAAAATGATACAATAACTTTATACAACTTTTAAATGTTTTCATTTTTTAAATTCAAATGAATCTACGTTTTTAGATGTGGCAAATTTATTTGAAATATTCATATCTTTGAAAGCTTTTCTTGATTATGATTAAAATTTGATTTGATTAAAATTATATATTTTCTTAATATTATTAAAACTTTAAACTATTTCTATCGCTACAGATCTGTGTTTTATTTTTTTTCATTTATATAGTGTCTGGGCAACTATAATTTAAGAAGAAATGATTGGTTTAAATGAAACTGTTTATTAAACCTCTTTAATTGGTAAATGAATTTTTTAACGGTCCACTCCACTCTAAATACAAAATTATCTAGAAATGCTTTACATTTGTAGAACTAAGGCTATTTAAAATCACAGTTAACGGGAAAGAAATTTATCAAGTATTTGTTTCGTATTAATTATATTAGAGAAATATTTACTCTCAACCTTCACTGTCCGACTTTCTAAGTTTGTATTAGATTAAATAGAAGGACAAGAAAGGGGTACCAACTCTACCTCGTATTATCGATGTAATTCGGAGAGAAGAAAATGAGAAAATAACTTATAATAAATTTATAGAACAAAATTTGAAATGGTTTGTAGTTCGATAACCGGTAACCTTATTTCTAATGAATAGAGTAACAAATAATTAGAGTGGAGGGACATTTAATAGTTATGTAAACAATTTCGAATTATTTTATTTCAAAAAATTAAAACGTTATTTATTTCTTAACAGGCAAGACTGACAACTGTGCTTATTTAAATTTTTCTTTAAATTCTGAAGGTGTTTTAGCATACGGATTAATGAAAAATGAGTCATAATTTAGCGTAGATTAACAAGTCCATCAATCTGTTTTATATTTCATCAATAGTTATAATGTATAGTTAAAAAAAATTAACAATAATACACTAGACATTCTAAAATATTAAAATAAAATAAAAATGCATATTAATTGAAATTTCTACTCCGATTGTATATTTTGAGCAGTTGGTCCTAGTGCAACTCATAAGTCTAACAGTTGCATCTTTCTGAATGTTATTTAACGTTTTCTTTCTTAATTAAAATATAAATCATAATTAAATAGATATACTCAACTAATAACTAATCTAAATAATGAAATAAGTTTTTCTTATTATATTTCTAGTATTCATTAGTATGATGATATCCCTCATTCGATTTCATCATCACCGCTATTTTGTTGTACTGCACACCAAATGATTATTTAATGAACTAGCAGGGGATTTCTGGGGGAGACACTGTCGGGCCTACATACATTAGTTAGAGTGGAGGGGACATTTAATAGTTATGTAAACAATTTCGAACCAAAGAATAGTAACCGGATGATGAACCACTTATCCTGGTCTCCAGATCAATGGAAGAGAGTAATATTCTCTGATGAGACAATTTTACTCTTTTTCCGGCTTTGGGGCTAGTTTTTGATGGAGTTCTCTTGGTCCAATAGTTGCCTTGTATTTTGAACGACCAGATGCATCCAATGTGCCAAACTCTGTTTCCTGAAGGCGACTGCACCTTCCATGGCGATAATGCTCCAACCCACACTGCTCATATCGTTAACAATTTGTATGAGCTATGAAACTGAGCTGGGAAACATGGAATGGTCCCCTCAATCTCTGAGTCTCATTATCATTGAGCTTTTGCGGTGTATAATCGAGCGAAAAGTTAGGAATCGCTACCCTCCTGTCTGAAGGAGCTGTAGCAGGTTTTGATAGGAAGAGTGGCATAAGATTTCCGATGGAAGAGGTGAAGAAGTTTATGAATCCATTTCTAGGCAACAATTGTATTAAAATTATCTTTTGAATTATCTTTTAAAAAAGAAAAACTATTTTTATATTTGTAACTACTAAGAGTTCGATGAATGAATGCATTTAGGAAAAATTGGGTTCAGTTAATGTTAAGAACCACTTGTTTTGACCTAAATATCAATTATCTAGATTACGAGCACTCGGTAGAGCGCATACCTTCGCCGCCACTTATAAATGACCTTGACCATCCAATAATACTGAGTTATAAATTACTTTGACCTTTTCACTCCCAAAATCTAATAAATTGCTAACTGCTAATGATCTATCGTCCCACCAAGTTTCATTCATTTGGTTGAATACTTTTGAGCTATAAAGACCTTGACCTTTGACCTGATGGACCAATCGTTACATCAAATTTCAGGCAATTTGGTTGAGAACTTTTGAGTTATTAAGTTATAAATGGACTTGACCTTTCTGTTTGACACGATTGCTCCCAAAATTGTACCAGATAGTTTTTGGTCAAGTTTCATGCAATATGGTTGAATACTTTTTGAGTTATAAATGACCTTGACCTTTGACCTGATCACTTCCAAATTCTACCAGCACTAATTTTAGGCCATTTGGTTGAATATTTTTTGAGTTATGCGAATAACAAGATGTTTGAAAAAATAAATGCTGGGTAAAATATTACCTTCCGAAAATTTGCAAAGGTAAATAGCAATTAGGTTTACGCTTAATAAATGTTTGAATTCACCTTTATTTCATCTTTTATTCTCCCACTACACGAAAACAAAATGTTAAATTGAAAATTTCTTCAGAATAAAATTATTTTGGTTGTCTGCAGTCATTCTGAACATTTCATAGGGTAATTTCCGAGTTCTATCATAAGATTTTCTTAAATTAATTATTTCATAGATTACGTTACGATTTACCAATATGAACATAGAAATTAGCAATCCACGGGGGAAAATCCTATAACCGATTTGAGGAAAAGGGGATTTTCTGTGTGGAGTTGGGCGAGTGCTCTTCTAATATTGAGTGTATTTCATGTAGTTTGGTGTTAAGTATTTATTGTTGTTGGTTTCTTGTACAAAGTGGATGTGTATTTTATGAAGCCTATTTACTCCTATATATAAAAATTTCAGGAGTATAATTTACCTGCTTCACAATATTCTTTCCATGTACCCAGTAAACATTACAATGTTGGGCCAACGTTGGCCCAATTCAGAACGAAACTCTGGGCAACGTTGTCATGCCGCTCTCTGTGTATTGGGCCCACCTCACGGCAATACTCAACATTGCCGATGTATTGCTAGTGTTGCTTTGGGCTAGTGCAAATCCGAAGTTTTGTCAACTCACTGACCCAGTTCTGGCAAATGACTTATAAATGTCTCATGATCGTCTTATTAATTATATTATTTTCACGTCTTATTAATGAATTATAAACCTGTCATTAATACATAATGTTGCCGATGTCATGCCGGTCTACGGCCAGTGCTATTTTTATATTAGAGGTGTATTAGATTACGCTATACAGAACACGTAAAGACAACAGTTTCTTCTCACAATGTATTCACCATCCTATAAATACATCTTATATATCAAAATCAGGAGAAGACAATATACAACAGTTACCTATTCAAACTCATATCTATATTATTGTAACTAAACCAATTTAACCAAATTATAATATTTCAATTTGAAATTGAATAGAAAGTTTAATTTACTATTTAAATTATTATTTCAATCGGAAATATAACTTTTTGCACAAAATATATGAATTAACTAGCGGTCAGGCTCATTTTTTATGAATGAATAAAGTGTTGAAGTAATTATTGAACGGATAACAGGCCCATTTATACCAAATTGCCAGAAAAGGCTAATATTTGAAATATATACTTAATCATGAGGATATTTAATTGGCTATTGATGTGATTACAGTTGGGAGAGATCGTTTACACCAAACCTCTCGGATTTTCTGTCGAAAACTGCTATTTAGAACCGATAGATCAGTATAATAAATATACTGGTAAATAGATAAATTTCTGGATTGGTTAACCAATGTTTCCCTTCTTTGGGCCAGTGCTGTTTGGCAACCGTTGGCCCAATGTCGTTTACCATACATTGGCCCAGCCTGTAATAGCATTGAGGTGCCAATGCTCGATCGTGCCTTTACTTTGCCGACGTTGGCCCGATAGTGCAATGTTATCAAGGTAATAAGTCATAATTGATTCACCAAGTATTCCAATCACAATAAGGATGGCTCTGCAGCTTATGCATAAATAGCTTTAGTCTCTGCAGTCGTGTTCCAATTCACACGTAGTTCACTCACTTCATCAAAAGTTTTTACACCAGCCATTGAATCTGTCTTAACTTGAATTACATTACAATTAG